>CAHIKZ030005149.1:405000-427500 GCA_903632075.3 Acanthosepion pharaonis
TTTTCATATTTAAAATGTCTTCCTTTCTCACATTTCTCTGTCCTAGGCCCTATAGGCCCTCCTCCTTGAATCTTTGAGGCATACAATCAAGGAGATGGCCCCAGGCATCACATAACATCACAAAACCTCTGCACATCACTGCCCATTGCACCTTTGTGGCTTTATTATCTTGTTAGGGATGAAATGATTAAAAAAAATACATGAGATGAACAGATACAAATACATACACTTGCTCAAACAAAATACATGCACAAGTTGTTACAACTACACACAAAGAAATGCATATAAAAATACACATGCAAATTCAGAAGCATACACAAATGCATCCAAGTACATGCATACATATGCAAATGTTCAAGCATGTGCAAATACACAAGCATGCACAAATGCACATACAAATATGCAAGTATGCATAAATACATACACCAATACACACAGATAAACCCATATAAATATGCATTCATAATTGCACACATAAATATATACACTCTCCTATAAATGCACAAAGGTATACAAACATTTGAAAATGCACACCCAAATATGAATAGACAACTACACAGACAAATGCATATATACACAAATTTACAAGCAAGTACATATATAAACACAAATAGTCAAGTACACCCTCAAGTGTACATATATAAATACATACAAGTACACACAGAAATATATACACAATACACAAACATTTCTGCAGAATAATGTTTAGGTTAAAAATAATAATAAATAATAACATTTTATTGGTACATATATATATATATATATATATATATATATATATATTATAAATTAATTGATTTAAAATATCAATTAATTTTAATATTAATGCTCTGTAAATTTACATTGAGCACTATTTTGTAAAAATAAAAATATCTATAAGAACACCGGATTATATATCTTACTGTTCTTTCTTTTTATTTATACACACACACACACATATATATATATATATATATATATATATATATATATATATATATATAAGTGTACATTGAAGTCAACATCCAGGGGCGACAGTCTGTTTTACACTATATGCATATATGCAATTCTCAGGTCACAATTCTTTTACTTTAGCATGAAACGAACTGTTGCTTCTGGGTGTTGACTTCAATGTCCACCTTTATATTTTCCTACACTCTATCCCTGATATTGATCACTTTAACCAACAAATATAGCATACCTTAAAATTATATTTTATATATATATATATATATATATATATATATATATATATATATATATATATATATATATAAGATGAAATATAGATCTTGTATGGATAGGAATCCCAAAAATGATAAGATGGGAAACAAGGAGGAAACAGATCTCAATGTGATATTTTTCACTTTATTAAAAGCTTTGTCATAGAAATGATAAAAAAAATGATAAAAAGCTTTAATAAAGTGAAACATGTTAGATTGAGATCTGTTTTACCTGTTCTTTATCCTATCCTATCATACATACATGCATAAATACACACACACACACACACACGTGTGTATATATATATATATATATATATATATATATATATATATATATATAATTTATTATAAGAGATTAAAACAAAATCATGTTAAAAATCCCTACACAATAGCTTTCGTGTTTTTTGGTATTAAGCTGTGCTTCTTCAGGTGATGGTAAATGACTAGTGAGTAAATGATTATTTTTAATTTCAATAGCAAAATACTCCCTCTTCTTTAAAATTAAATGCTATGGACAGTGGAATTATACTCCATTTGTTCTTAACTAATAGCTGGATATATATATATATATATATATATATATATATATGTTCAAATTTCAGCTTAATTCTTTTCATCATCCTTTCTTACCTGTCCATATTTCTGAGATGAGGTATTGTATTTATTTAGACTATTTACATTGTTCAGACTGTTGTCCTCATCTTCGTTGCCATATTCACAATGTTTCATCAGTTGTATGCTTCGGCCTTCTTCAGGTGATTGGCATTTTGAACTGAACACTTTATTTTGTCCACTTCGTCCAGATGTGTCAGTATCAGTTATCTTCATTTTAACTCAAGTGTCTAAGTTTTTGTTCACACAACTCTTTGGGTCAAGTCACTTTATTCAACCAACACATTTATCCTCAAGGACACATGGCCCAGTGGGTTGGTTGAGAGTGGAGTTAAAAGGGAGATAATTGATACTGAGACATTTGGAAGAGGCATGGTGCATGGAATCGAACAGTCTACCCTGGTGAATAAAATAAAGGGTTCAATTCGAAATTCCAATCACCTGAAGAATGCTGGAGCATACAATGACAGAAATGTTGTGAATATGGCAATGAAGATGAGGACAACAGTCCAAACAATGATAAATAGTGTAAATAATCCTTTTTTTACATCGGAAAAATTGTTACTCCCAGGACATATTGAAGGAAAGAGGGACAGAGGAAAACAGTGCATAACTTGCCTAATGTGCTTGTGTAAATAGATGGCAGAATATTTTTAGAAGAGATATTTAAAAGACAAAATTTACTAAACGCTACAAAGGAGAGGAAATTGTGGAGAGCCATAAATGCCAATGTCCTGAAGGAAGGACATGGTACATAGAAGAAGATTCAAACACTCCAAGGTATCTGTATTGCTGATTTGTGTTTAATGTTCTAAATTGTAATCTTATCTGACAATTCAGTTGGATTATTATCTTTGTTTTCCTTGAAATGAGGGCAAAGTATTTAGAAACAAGAAATTTCATTAGAAACAAAGAAAAGAAGAGTGAACTGTTTTATAATATTACTCCTACTGATATGACAGAGAATGCGAGACAATCTCTTCACAGATTATGAAGCAACAGAAATGTGGTTCTACAGAAGCATGCTGAGAATACCATAGACCAGGCATGTGAGCAAGAATGTAGTTTTAGAGGAAGTGGAAATGAAAAGGGCTCGGAAAATTTTATACTGATAGGACAGATTGAAGGCAAGAGGAACAGAGGAAAATAATCGATAACCTACCTAACGAGTTTGAATAAATAGATGGTAGAACAGGGTTTAGGAGAGGTAACAAAAAGACAAAATTTATTAAGAACTACAAAGGACTGGAAATTACAAAGGGCTATGATCACACACATCCTGAAGGGACATGGTACATAAAAAAGTAGTGGAACACACATATAAATGAATGTATACAAAAGGGTCAGCACACACAGTAAATTATTACATTTTTAATTTTGAAGAGTCTATTGCTATTAATATCCCAGGATTCTTTTTTAAATCAATTCACCCCAAGCAAGGCAATAATTCCACTAAGACACAAGCGACTATTGGGAGGGAAAGAGAATGAGAAAACTTTTGAAGGGACCAGTAACCTAGTCCTAATCAGAAGTAGAGTTTCACTGAGGAGGAGTGTGAACAGGATGATAGGCAAACTTATCACTGCTGGTCCTAACTTCAAATGCAGCTGACAATCTTTATCAGAACATAGTCTTCAATCTTTCTTTCTCTCTTCTGTTGGCACAACAGACTTTCACTATTTTCATTAAGAGAGATACTTAGAAAGTAATGCCTCTTATTTATTTCACCTAGATGGGTAACCACTTGTTAATATCAGGTGTCATAAGCTTGAGTGTGCAGGTGGTGTAATTGAATTGAAGATTGGAGAGCCAAGTTCAAATTTCAGTCATGTTCATTATATTCACTTAGATGAAAATACCCTCCAGAAAAGTATGAATCCACCACTTCTCCCACCCCAACTATGGGGCAGTTAGTATGACTTGTATCATTAAATCATTATTATCTCACAAAAATTCTTACATTATAAAACTATTTTCAAGCTATAAGTAACCTAGAAAAGGTTCATAGTCTATAAAAAAAACAAAGAATCAATAAATCAATCTTTATTTCCATGGTAACAACAGATACAGTAAACACAAAAACACTTGCATTGCAGAATGGACTCCCAAGAGGATGCTTTCCTGCTCACAGTGTTAAATTTTTGAAGTCAGTGGTCAACTGTTATCTATCCTACATATACTCATAATATGTACCTCTTGCTTCCTACCTATATATCCTTAGAGCCATTAGAAAAACCGCATTTAGTAATCCTTTAGCTTAAATGTCTCTTGGGCCTTGTATTGGGTTAAGAATAGTAAAAAAAAACAAAAACACCATTTGATAAAACCATTTTTCAGCTATGTTATTTTTATCTATCATTACCAACATTGACTATGCATTTTTACAAGAGCCTGTATATTATGATAAAAAAAACTCTGTAGAAGCCTGGGGTGAATCTCACATCATTGTTGCCAATGCTGAATTGATTACCCACAGCTTAACAGTGCTCACACCCACTGTTTGCTCTCTATAAAACTTCGGGATACATTGATGAATGCCAACTGCTATAATTTTACCACATGCCATTTTGCCAGGTTATTGGCAAGACAGTTCAACCTCTATTGTCTTAATACCAACATCTGACTGATGTTATGGCTCAGCAGAATAATATAGGAGTTATGCTTATATTTGTACTAATATCCTGATCTTTGTTACTTTAATAAAATATTTTGCTGAACTATTACACAGCCAGTTACAGCAAATAATATTTGATTGTCTTGGAAAAGTTGGATGTTGATATTTAAGAGTTGTCCAATGATCTGACATGAGATATTATAAATTTTCTTTGGGAATTAATTTTTCTTATTATGGACTTTTATCTTCATCTTTTGTTTTGATATATATATATATATATATATATATATATATATATATATAGCATGATTCATGCATATAGCATGAAACAGACTGTCGCCTCTAAGTGTTGACTTCTATGTTCCTTTTTATTTTATATATATATATATATATATATATATATATATATATATATATCCAAAATAAACCAAATATCCAGAAAAGCATCAAAGAACAACCCTACCAATTCTAAGCCTACCAAAGGAGAAAACATGAAAAGACAAAAGAAAAAGAGAGGCCAAGAACAAAGACAAAAGACAAAAGAAGAAAAGACAAACACTAACCGAAACAATCCTAAAGAGTTCAATCAATTCTCTTGCCTTTTCACAATTGCCATAACATGAAACACATAGTTAAAATTTGGTTGGTGTACTTTAGTGCTATTTGGTGTTTGATAATATATATATATATATATATTACAAAAGAGTTAATCATATGCTGCCTATTTTATTATGTTCATATATATATATATATATATATATATATATATATATATATATATATATATATATATATATATATTCCGGGTTTAACAGCAAAATTGTACAAACCATGTTACAGCATAACTGTCCATCCCACAAAATGTTTAATATCTAAAAAAAACACTAAGCTAATTTAGTTACTTTTTTCCACGTTTTCAGATAAGATGTTTAGTCATCTTGATACCATTTGTTGTAAGAATCACTGAAAAACCCTTTGAGTTATTCAGCTAAAAAGAGAACAGGTTAAAATCATTTTGTGTCAGCCATACTGTCTTCTCAACTGAACAATGGTCAAAGAAGAAAATCATTCAGGCCTTCAGTAGTGGTACCAACATTCAAACTCTGGCTTCCATCTTCAAAGTCCATTCAAGAACCATCAAGAGAATGCTGAATAAAAAGAGGATCAGGAGGTCACGACAAGAAGAGGGATCATTATTTTAACTTAGAGCTAAAGAGATCATTTAGAAAAGATCCAACTCAATCCATAAGACGTTTGGCATTTGAGAGAGGAGTCTCAGCTATGACAGTCCAAAGAGCAGAGAAAAAAGACTTGAAAAGGAAATTGTATGTGAAAGCTATGAGGCATCTTGTTACTCCAGGACAGAGAAGTAGAAGGGTGAAGATCATCTTGAATAAGTTGGAAAATGATCCTGGAATAATATATATATATATATATATATATATATATATATATATATATTCATGCACGTTTCATTAAATAATATCGACAAGTGTTGTCTATTTATTTTATGTAAAATTTTTTCGTAACGTCTGATAAGTTTAATAACATTATCGTTGAACGAAGAAAGAAATTCACAATATTGATCCATATTTTTTTTAATACAATCTAAGCTTTTGCCTTACATAAGCCATTATCAAAGATGTCAATTGCACCGCATCTCATGATGTCACATATGACCACACGAGAGTGAATTGGAGAATTCTAGCGTCTTATATGCGCGTGTTTATCGTTGCTTAGAAATCATCTATGTAAACAATGACAGACTATCATCACTGTCTTGTCCGTATATTGTTTAATATATTGTAATTGACATCTAATGATAAATATGGATGTTATCATTTGATATAATTTAATCTGAAATTGTTCGTTTTTGTGAATTAGATAATGTTAATGTTAAAGAAATTTGAATAAAAATCGTAAGTAAATGATTATAGTAGACACTACGAACTATTTATAGCTTATTGAAATTTATACACATTTATGCTATATTGTAATATTAAAAATTCCTGATTATATTATTGGGCAGTCTATTGATATATTGTTTTTCTCTCCCTCTCTGTTACTATACATACATATATATATATATATATATATAATTATTTATTTAAAAATATGATTCCAAATCGCTACATAAGAGGTCTCATGTTTCAAAACAAGAGCCAAAACTACAATATAATCCTTTAAATTAAATTGAGTTTAAATTAAAATGGGCTCCGTTCCATCTTCAAGCGAAATTTTTTATGCTCTACTTTTGTATCGAGCACTATATTTTAAAAATAATAACTAAAATACTAAGGGACTTTGGATTATTTACCTAACCAGTTCCTTCCTATTTTCTATATATTTTCACATATATATATATATATATATATATATATATATATATATATATATATATATATAGGGATCAAATATGGACCAGAATCCAATAGAATCATAAGATAAAGGACAAATAGGAAACATTTATCAGCCTAAAGTGCTTTTTTTTTTATTAAAGCTTCATCAGAGAATGAGAAATTCTGGTATTTTTACTTTTGTGTTGTTTGAATTTCATTGGTCAGTCATGTTTCATGTACATAAAACTTTGGATGCACACATCACCTCTCCTTGAATTTTTGAACACACCAAATTATAATAATATTGGTTTAAAAAGTCAAATGCATGGAAAACATGATTACTCAATGAAAATTAAGCAACACAAAAGTAGAAAAAATATCTCATTCCATGATGAAGGTTTAATAATAGTGAAACATGTTAGATTGATAAAAGTTTCGTATTTGTTCTTGACCTTATCATATATATATATATATATATATATATATCCTGAGGATAGCATGAAACAATTTGTCGGCACTTATATATTTACATAGGATATTGAAAACTTTTATCCTCACCCATACATATAGAATACCTTAAAACTACATTTTTATTACACACACACGCACACATATATAGACACATGCACACCACATTTTCTATCAAGTTTTCTTGTGTGCAAAGGCTGGTAGACATAATAGACACTGTTTAAAATAAAAAATGGTGCATCTATTCAAGCCCAGGTATCGACTGAAAATAATGTTTGATGTAATATATATATGTATATATATTCAATGAAACATGTTTGAATAAAGATATGCTGCCTAACTATATATATATATATATATATATATACACACACACACACACACACAGAGGGTGCGATGGATAAATTGTCATCTAAATTATGCAAAAATGAAAATAACACTGACATTTCATTTTAACAGATATATTTGCCAAAATTGCACAAAAATCTCTTGAAATACTGAAGAGTAAATTTATTTAATAAAATTGCCATTGGCTTCAAACACGACCGCCAGACGACTTCAGAATCTCCTGCAACTCTTCTGGACAGTCTCCTTGTTTAAGTTGTTGAATGCTTCCATAATCCTTGTCTCAGTCCATCTTTGGTGATACAAGGAGTTTTGTTGGTCTCTTGCTCAACTGTGCCCTACACATAATAATCAAGGTGGGTTGCAGTCTGGGGAGTTAGGTGGACAGATGTAAAGGGTGATGTGGTCACTGAAATTGTCTGACAGTCATGACTGGGTTCTCCTGCTTGTGTGGCATGGTGCAGAGTCCTGTTGCCAGACATAGGGGTCTTCCAGAAGCCACCCTCAGAGCAGCACTACCTCATCAAGGCATTTGGTGTAAGCCTCCTTGTTGTGTCTGAGGCCCTCACCAACAAGTTCTTTTCTTATGATAGTGATCGGAGTGAGTTTTAGACTCATCCAACTCTTTCCAAATCCTGCCATTTCCAAATTATCCAATTAACTCTAGTGTACTGTGCATTTGACAAAATCAAAAACAAACAATGAGCACGCACAAAATTAAAAATATAAAATAGCAACAATTTACAGATCGCACGCAGTATATATATATATATATATATGTGTGTGTGTGTGTGTGTATACTTATATAATATATATATAAAATGTGAGTTAAAAATTAATTATATTAAATTATCCATAATATAATAATAATGCTCTCCAGTGCACACATACATACATACATACACACACACACACACACATATATATATATATATATATATATATATATATATATATATATATATATATATATTGATTTAAGCATACTTCTATTTAGTAACTAACTTTTATAAGAAGTGCCGTAAAAGTGCTCAAAACTATGTGGAGCTTAAATAAAACAGAAAATTGTAAAATATAAAGAATATAAAATACTTTTGCTCAAGTTTTTCCTGATGATCAGGGATCATGAAGCTAGATTATGCTTTTATAATTATAAATTGTGCTTGCTTGTAGCCTCTGAGTTTAAATATATAATGAAAACCAATATTAACACCAATATTTTTTTGTAATACATACATACATACATACATACACACACACACACACATACACACATATATGTATAATAATAATATAAAATAAAATAATCATACCACAACAACAGTTATACATAAAATTATGTAATTTAATATATATCAATAACATATACTCATAAGTATATTATTAATTTTTAAATTGTTTTTCTTTCAGACACCCAGGACACTGTATATGTACATATGAATATATTATATATTTATTAGATGTGCATCTATTTAAATGTATTCCGATCTCATGTGTAATCAGAAGACTTTGGACAGGTTGTGGCTAGAATCTATTCACCAGACTGAAGACAAAGAATGCAATTCATATTTCTCTAGAGCCCAAATAGCCATATATGGTTGGCTAGATTTTGTCAACCGTCCAACCTGAGGCAAATAATAATAAAATAAGATGAAATAAAATTGAAGAAAATAAAATGAAATAAACTGAAGACATGAAAGCAATATTTTATTCTTTACCTATTTCTTAATTTATTTTCCTTTGTTTTTATGTTTTTGTAGCTACTTTCTCTCCATCTCCTACACTTCCTTGATTCATTTATTTCCTCACAAAATTAATCCTTTATTGAATGAATTCACAATCTTTTAACCATAAAATTAAAACAAAAATGATTGCAGAGAAGAATTTATTGGATTTGTGCTTCTGTCTGGCTTCCATTTCTTTTCTCACTCCATCTTTCCTGATTGTCTGCTGGTCTGATGCTTTGTTCTAACTGTCCCTCTAATATTTTTCTCTTGAAATCTCTATAGCTTTCTCTCTCCCAAACTATCTCATTTCTATTTATTTTGATCCTTGCCCTTTTCGTTCTCTCTTTGTTCTCCTTTATTTCTCATTTTGCTCTCTTGTCTCTTTCACACTTGTCCTATCTATCTATCTATCTATCTATCTATCTATCTATCTATCTATCTATCTATCTATCTATCCTTTCTCTTTTTCTCTCTCAAGTTGACTTCTCTCTCTTTCTTTCTCTCTCTTTCCATTCCCCTCTCTTTCGTTTTCATCCTTTTTCTCCTCTATCTTTCTTTTTCTATTTCACTTCCTTTTGACTTCTCTCTTTTCATTTTATCGATCTCTCTTTGAAACCTCTACCTTTGCAGTCGCTTTCTATATCTCAATCTCCCTCTGCCACCTCTCACTTTACATTTGCTTTCTATCTCTTTCAGTCTCTCTTTACAACCTCTCCCTTTACATTTGCTTTCTAAATCTCTCAGTCTCTCTTTGCACCTTCTCCTTTTACATTTGCTTTCTATCTCTCTGACATTTACTTTCTCTCTCTTTTTCTTTCTATTTAAAACTCTTCTTTAAATTTCATTATTTCACTTCATATTGTCCCCTAGATTCCTGTGTCTCTTCTGTTTCTTTGTATTTGCTTCTGCATTTGTTTCCTCTCTCTCTCTTTCAGTCATTTACCTCTTTCCTCCTCTCTTTTTATCCCTGTTATTATTTTCATTCTCTTTCTCTCTCTAACACTATCACTTCACTTTCCTCTTAATCATACTTTAAACTTTTGACTACTTTCTTTTTCTTTTTGCACTTATTTCTTCCTCTCAATCTTTGTTCATTTACCTCTTCCCCCTATACTTCACAATTCTCTTCCTCATGCTCTCTCTCTCTCCTTCTTGTTGTTATTCACTTTCTTTATCTTTGATCTCTCTCTCTCTGTTTTTCTCTCATCCATTTTCTTGTATTTCTTAAAAAAAATTCACTTATCATTTCCCTAGTCACTATCTTCTAATAAATCTATTCACTCTTTAAATCTGCTTATTTTTCTTTGTATTCCATAATTTCCTTTTAAATGATCACAGAATTTTTGCAAGTCACATCAATATTCTTTCCCAAGTATTCCAAAATGTTGGACTTAGTATAAACATTTTCAAAAACAGAGACCATGATCTAGAATTGTAATGAAAACAGTAATTACACATCTTGAAAATCCAGAATGTGAAATTAATGAATATTAAACACTTCAAATACATTGCTGCATAGATCATAACAAATTTAGTAAAGGAGATAAAGAAATTGAACATAGAATAGACTGTGCTAAGTGTAGCTTTGTCCAACAAGATGCTACAAATCCCAAAATATTAACCTAAGAACTCAAGTCATGTTCTCAAATGGCCTTGTCATATCTAAACTCCTTATGGATATCATGCATGGCTTTCAACTCACTCAGGAATCACTAAACCAGTGTTTTTCAATCTTTTTAAGCAATGGCACACCTAGAAGCAAATAAAAATATCACAGCACACTTAGCAAAATTTTAAAGGGTGTATATTTAAATGTTATGAAATAAAACCATAGATTTAAAAAAAAAATACATGCACAAATACGAACTTACTTTATTTCAATGTTTTTATTCAACTATTTGTACAGCTTATTTAGTGTGAAACTTGTACCTGGTGTTTTTTTTTATTTCTTCAATGTTTGGTCAAATGTACAATAAGCAGACCCTCATTTCTTCTTCAGTTTAGCATCGTCTTTCTCACTTCTAATTTTTGATGTTATTTAGACAGGTTTGAGAAGCCTAATTCACATAAATAAGAAATAGAAAATTGCAATAAAACTGATAAAGCCTTTTTAGCTAATGTGGGATATTACTTTTGTATTGAAATCCAAAATGTATTTTTTTATATTTTATAGCACACTTAAGAGGATCGCACAGCAATCTAGGGTGATGTGGCTCAGTGGTTGAGAATCACTGCTCTAAACTGTCAGTTATATGCAACCATTTTCTCAGATTAATGTTTAAAAATCACTCAAGTGAATGAGCCCTGTGCCTTCCATCAGATCCTCCTAAGTGACACAAACAAATTTACCAAGTAACAAAAATCACATGACTTGACTTCCAAAAGCAGCAACAACTAAAATTGATAGTAAATATCACTTGAAGAGAAAATAATGACATTATCAAGATTAGGAAGGAAACCTTCATTAATATTAGAAAGAGTGATAACAGCTAATGAACTTGAGAAACCTACTTTCCTGAAAAATTGTTTTAAGAGATAGATTTTATAAATTTCAGCTGACAGTAACAATAAATTTTGGTCAATGAATACCAAATTTTTCCTGTCTGGATATGGCTATTTTTATTATTATCATTACGATGTGGGGAAAATCACAACAAGCAGTTACTTTGTTAATGTAATGTAATGTTGATTTTATTCAAAGTATTACTTATTATTTGATATGTTTTTTTTTTATGTCAAATATAATTAAAATATCTTAAATAAATTCCTAGGACTTTCTTTATTGAGTCACTCTGAGAAACATTTTATGGATTTGTTTGGTATTTGTTGGAACGTATATTTTTTTGTATGACAAAGAACAAATTTTGTCCCTAAAATATAAAGTTGCTTACTATCAGAGCACATTCACCTTGGTCTTCAGGATGGGATCAGAGTGTAATATTTTTTCACCCATTGATTCCAATCCATTTTGGAATGACAGCAAAAACGTTTTCCTCACAAAATTTATCGACAAGTCATACAGTTGCATGCTAGGATTCTTCATAACCAATAAAATAGACCTCATCTGCTATATTTTTGTTCTTTCTTGTCTTGAAATCAGAACACTGAGATCATGTGTCTTTATCTCTTTCGTGTGTGAAAACTATTCTTACTTTATGAACTTTTTACCTTATTACTGCTGCTTTGTCTAGTTTTGACTTGCACGTATATTGTTTACTTAGTATTATTTTTCCATTTTTATTTTCTTTCTTTTGTTATTGTTTGTTTGTAAACTTTGTCAATTTCAGTTGCTGGGCATTTCTGCCAATTAGACTTAACTGTGGTCAATTATTCTACAGCCACCTCACTGTCGTGTTTTTGTCTTTGGGCAGTTAACAAAAGATATTTAAAAGAGATGCCTCATTCTGGATATTCTAACCCTTTGGCAGCACCTTTCTCATTGCACTAAAGAGGAAGGGTTGGCAGAATACCGACACTGGCATGATGGTGGTTACAGGGACAATTTGGGTATTGGCCAATAGGCACACCACAATAAAAATGACTTTGTGTCACATCTCATCATTGTGGGGAGGAGAGGAAATAAATGTTACCCAACTTCTGATCTTGAATTAGAGTTTAGTAACTGTTCTTCATTTTCTTTGTTGTATTTCTGTCTTCATGCTTCTGTAATGAGGCATGCCTGGTCCCAAGTGTTCTAACTCTTTGGCAGCACCTGTCTCATTGCACTAACGTGTTTATCAATACAGATGCCAGCATGACAGTAGTTAGTGATAAATTTTTGTCTTTGGTTCATATATGTGCATATTGGCTACTGCACAATAAATCAACCATTTGTTACTTTCTGTTATTGTGAAGAGGTAGGTAAATAATGAAGATATGATCCACAGCCTTCAGGTTTGGATCAGAGTGTACTATCTGTTGTCATCTTTTCTAAACTATAAGGGTAGCCTGGTCCCAGGAATTCTAGTTCTATGGCAGCACCTCCCTCATTGCATTAAAGAGATTTGTTGGTTACTGATGCCAGTATAACAATGGTCATGTAGATTGGGCAATTTTTGTCCAATATCCAATGTTAAAGTGACCTTGCGTGACATGCTGCCATCATGGGGGAAGAGTAAGTAAATATCTTCATTCAGTTGCTCATATAATCAATTAATAATCACCTGTGTATTTTGTTTGGTCACTGTTACAAAAATGCTAAATTATACAAGGTGCTTCCCAGAAGATTTGGGAGATGTAACCATGAAACCACTGTCTCATTTACACATGTTCAAGATGGTACTGTGCACAAAGGGTAGTAGCAAAAGTTTTTACTAGATTCAGTTTATGTTTACTATTCAAATTCTTCAAAGTTTTGTGAAACAAAAGATTTTTTTTAGAAGCAATAGAAATATAATATTAATATTGTGACATCTATCAGAGAGATAAAATGTAAATTTTTATTATTACATTATTCCAAAATTTTAACACATCAGCAGATAACTATTAATGACAACAACTGAGCACAAATAGTTATTAATTAAAAAATTAGTAATTAATGTATGCGATTATCCTTAACTACATATACAAGAATGTCGTTTTTGATAAAAATTTTAAAAAAATAACCGTAAATACGTAAAAAATGCATATATTTTCAAAAATTCCTTTTCCCACAATATAGCTATTTGTGCTATGTTATAATGCTTAACAATAATAATACTGAATAATTTTTTTTTTAAACATTAAAGGATATTTAATCACATCTCCCTAATAGCTGTTGTGATCTGTTTGTTAGCTTACTTTAGTATAGAACAAAGCTACAGGTGTAAAACATCCAGGAAGGAGTGAATACACTGCTGCACTAATAGTCTGTGCAACTATTTTGTCCACTCTAGAGTGAGCTGCTTGAATAATAATATCATATCCTTTTTGGGTTATAGGTGATCACAACTGTTATATCTCGTGCAAGATATAATAAACAAAGTAACTCGAGTGTTGGTTTTCAATAATAGGTTTATAATTGGAGGTAGGTGTGTCAAGTACAGAGACAGAGTCAGGAGTATGCTAACCTCAATAGGTGTTAACAAACGAAGACCTGTCTTACTGTCTGCTGTGGTCGTACTTAATCGGCAACCAGTCCGTCCATTATCATGAATGGGGAAGTTGGATTATATCATCACAACAACAACTTTTTCTTTATTATCTGTGAATTGCCATAACTTCTTGGGAAATATAGTGGAGTGGTTTCCAACTGCCTTCTCCATGGTTTGAAATTCAGGGTAGTCCTTATTGTAAAATAAACTTTGTTAACCATCACCATATTGTTAATATCCTTAAATGAGAATGATAGTAGAATAGATAATGCTTAACTTTCAAATAGAACTCACAGATGTTAGATAATTCTTTTTTAATGTTATATAGCTTCATAATCTAGGTGATTATGGCTGTCCACAGTTTCCTTTTCTTTATTATTTATGAATTTTCATGAAATCTTGGGAAAGATAGTGGAATGATTTCCTGTTGCCTTCTCTATATTTTGGAATTCAGAATTTTACTTCTGTTAAGCAGGTTGCCACCCAAGGTTAATTTACCTTGCTATTTAACCCTTATCTGGGGGTAAGAAGAGACAGATCTATATCTTTCCAAAGGCTACTAGTATAAAAGTGAATTCATTTCTGACCTCTACAATTAAGACATGCCATGTCATCTATATGGGGTTGAATTATGTTCATTTCCTTTGTATTCCATTAGTAAGGGGGAAGTTCCATTTGAACAGCTTCTTCCAATGAAGTACTACTTCATAAAACAGACTCCTGAGAGGATACTACCCCGATCACTACAATGTTAACTTCTTCAAGTCTTGTGCCAACTGTTATCTGCTTTTAACAACCTCATCCAGCAACCCTCTACCTTAAGTGGCTCTTGAACCTTTTATTGGGTGAACAAAAATAAGAAAAAAAAAAGTATTAGGTCAGAATTTGTTTTCTGCTTGCTGATTCCATTTTCCCTGCCAGTATCCATTGCACTACCTGCATATCCTGTGAAGAATCGGTGCTATATAAAAAGAAGAAATTTCATTTATGTTGAGCAACCATATGCAAGTTACCTCTGCCTGTTTTCTTCAGCTGTTTCTAATAAGTTTCAACAACAAGAAAATATTTTAATATTTTCTTAATTATCTGGCAATGTGTCTACATCTTTATTCCGCCTGATGAAATCTGATATCCTTTCTTGAAATATTTCCAAATTGCATTTCATTTCAGAATGAAGTGCATTATCCAGCCATTTCTTATTGGCAACAAGGTCTCATCATTTTATTGTTGAATTTATGTGTTTCGAGATTCCTGATAAAATACAAAGAAGGATCTGCAATGTTATTGGCATCTTGGCTCCAGTCACTTTTCCAGCACCATAACGTAGCTTTCCTGAGCCTTTTTCTATAAATATTTTCATGGTAATTATACTGATGATCTTCCCTCCATGATACTTAGACTTTATGAATTTAAGTGCTATACTAGATTGTTGGCAAGGTCTCATCCTTTTAGAGTTAAATTGTCTGGATGCAAATGCAAGTTCTAGGGTAAGAGTTTCTTCTATTGCACTTCTCGTTTGTGGAACACTTTTCAAGCTTCTTGCCTTCCAGTCAACTTTGAACTTCAAAAAAAAATATAAATGCAATGTCAATCATTATCTTCTGTTTTCATAATTCCTGTTCTTTTATTGTTCTCTCTCCTTAATAATATCTTTTAATCATATTCTTTCACAATCAGTAACACCTTGCATCTTCGTGGCTTTATTGTCTTGCTTGGAGTGAAATGATTATAAAAAAAGATTACCTCGATGTAAATATAAATTCTATGCTAATAGTTTTTTTTTTTTCTTGCTTGAGAAACTTTCATCCAGTTTCTTGCTTCCCTACCAACTACAATCATCAAAAATTTAAGGGCAACATACATCGTAATCTTCTTTTATTGTCCTTTCTCCTCACTAAAGTCTTCTTATTCTCTTCCACTCTCATTAATCCCTTGCATCTTAGTGGCATCAATACCTTGCTTGGGGTGAAATGATTAAAAAAATATACGAATGCAAGTCAAAAACATATCTTTAGACAAGTGTGAATAATTTTTGACTTTCCCTCAGATATATATATATATATATATATATATATATATATATATATATATATATATATGTATATAATAGCTGGCCATTCGTATTCGAAGATATCTGTTTATTAGGGAGGCTAACCAATCCCTATTGCTGACGCTTGCTCAGGCACATTTGTGTTTGTTTAACATCTACAGAGCCAACCTGTGGTTTATAATGAAAATATGCTGATATATATATATAAATAAAAATAAATATTACAATTATAATAAAAATAAATATTATAATTCCAGCACTTGTAAATTGCTTCAGCATGAAACTCTGAGTTGTACAATTACTGTAAGAGATTATGTATATTGCTTGAGATATATATATATATATATATTAAATAGCTCTGTTACTTTACATTGAGCACTGTTTTTTCCTGCACTACAGAGTATTTATATGTATTTGTGTATGATAACTCATTTGTATACCTATGTATATTTACCCATTCAGTTATATATATATATATATATATATATAAAAGAATGAAAAGAATAAAATTAAAACATTCAAAATATCAATTTAAAAAAGGGCTCAATGCAAAAATAGAGGAATAGGTTTTTATTATAAACTGTTACATTAGAACATAAGTCAGTTATAATACATGCATGCATACATACATACATACATATATATATATATATATATATATATATATATATGAAACTCTTAATGTCACTTTAGTAGGAAAATTATCCTGATATATAAATATCACTCAATTAGTGCCTCCCCTGACAATGAGAAAAGCATTTGTTAATTTTTGATAAGTATTTCTTTCATCTTCATTTTAGTTGATTTTAATAACAACTTAATCAATCAGTCTACCACAGTGAGTAAACATTGAAAATTAGAAATACTAAGTCCCTTGCCTAGAAACAAAATCTCATCCACCGTTACCTCAGAAAACCTGTTGATGTATGGCAGCTGATCTACTGATTGCACTACGTGACTTTTTCAGCCAACAGAAGCTCAGACTTAACCATTAAACAGGAAGATTTCAATTGAAACAAAGAATAGTGCTCAACTGCTATGTGATATCAGACTTTCTATATAGCAGTGAATGCTGGACAATTTCCTCACATGAAAAGGAGATGAGACAACACTGATGCTGTTCTACAAAAGGATGCTGAGAATAACATAACCAGAGCATGTGAGCAATGAGAAGGTTTTAAAGAAAAAATGATGTTTATACCTAGAATCAGAATGAATTGAAATTTTTAGAACAAAAAAGAGGAAAGAAGGCTTGGAATATTTGACACTCACAGGACACATTAAAAACAGAGGGAAACAGCAAGTGACCTGATAGTAAGGCAACAAATATTGGAAAGAGCTACAAAGGCTAGGAAGTAGGGGAGATCCATGATCACTAGCATCCTGAGGGGACACAACACAAGGAAGAAGAATCTCATTCTCTTTTTTTTTTTGATTGGTTCAGTGTAAAAATTCTGGGGTCTCACTCAGTAATGCATCTACCATGCAATGCATGTTTGAATCTTGCCTGGATTGTATTTGGTGCTATTTACTATGTGTTGTTAACTGATGGCCTGAATAGTTGCAAGGAAAATGAACTAAAACTAAGATGAAAGAAATACAAGTAAAAATTAATAATGGTTGACAAAACTACATCTAAAAGAAACAAAATGAAAAAAAGCTTTTGTTATATTGTGTTGTTTTACGACAATTTCCTGTCATCTGACTCTTTATTCTATACTTTATTTGATGCATTCGGCAGAGGATGGGCGTATTCAACAGTTGATAATTTTGTGACAATGTACGCTTAAAGATTTTAGGCAATTTTGTTCAACATTTCTTTTCATGTTTAGCTGTAAGGAATTGTAAATATAGGACTATCTTAAGCAAAATAATAACAATAGTAATATTTATTAAGAATTTATTACAGGAAATATAAAGTTTTATAGAAACGTTGACAATTATGTATTCAGTTACATAACAAATAAATAAAAATAATATCAATTTTGATGCTGTATTCTATTTATTGTTATGTATTTTTCATTTTCTCCTTTGTTATTGACAGCATTTTAGAATACTTTGGCTGCAATGCTAAGTTTCGTAAGTTGTACAAACTGGGCCTATTTCATTTATGCTTTGTTACCTCTATTTTCCATTGTTCTTTTTAGATTGCTTTCTTCCAGCCATTTTGATGGGCAAATTCTGAAATTTAGAATGATATTATTCCATTTAAAAAATAAAGCCTGTAAAAAGGAATATTTTAAATTAATATACGACCAAAAATAAAATGCTTTTGACAAAATAACCTTAATGATATCATTATAACTATGTAACAATAAGGTAATGATATTCTGCAGACAAATCTACGGTTTATGTTACATTGCATAGTTACGAACTATAAACCTAAATTGAGCTTGAAATATTGGGTAATCAGCTCTAATTTTTTTGTAAAATACTTGGATATGATATAATGAATAATTTGCATTGTAAAAAAGCAATTTTCAATTTTTTTGTTGAATAAGTCCCTCTTCTGCTGAACGTGACATTTATCCTACAACCAACATATGCAAATAGGTAAAATACGATTTGCCAATCCCACTACATCTTTATTTAAAATAAAATGAAAAAGGGCCTTATTTTACACAACAACAACTTATATTTCACTAAAATCCACTGCCACTACAAGATTCCATCTTAGGCAAAAGAAGAAGAGATTGAAAGAGAAAAAATGGTCTGACATCACTGAGTGAACACAGAGGCCCAGGTATTAGTAAATAACTAAGACATATGAAACAAGCTATGACTATATTCAATCATGGGATGTACTCTTTCCTTATCTTCTTCTTTACATGCCATGTCCCCTCAAGACATTAGACGATCATGGCTCTTCACAATATCCTGCTCCTTGTAGCTCTTGATAAATTTTGTCTTTCTGTTATTTCTCCTAAGCCCCGTTCTGCTGTCCATTTAGTCAAGCTCACTAAATATGTTATGCATTATTTTCCTCTATCCCTCTTGCCTTCCATCTGTCTTGTGAGTATCAGATTTTCCAAGCCCTCTTTCCTCATTATGTGCCCCAGAAACCTCAACTGTCTCTTCGTGATATTAAGTATTAGTTTCCTTTTCATTTCCATTTTTTCTTCAAAACTTCTTTGTTGCTCACATATTCGGTCCACAGTATCCTTAGAATCCTTCAGTAGAACCATTTTTCCGTTGCTTTAGGTCTCCTCTTCATTAGTTCAATTAATTCAATAGTAAATATTAACCATATCAGTCAAACATTACATGGTGAAATTTTCTGACCAAAATTCAGCTACAACAACTATGTATCAGACTACAGTTTTACTGATCCACTTTTGTACACATTTATGATAAATAATAAAGCTTGAATTTAAAATATTTATGCCTGTCCATAAAGAATTTATATAATCTAATTAAATCATCTTTCTAGATGGGTGACTGCTGGGGAATATCAGGTGCTTAAGTTTGTATGTGCAGCTGGTGTAATGGATAAAGGCTCAAAATGAGAAATCAAAGAATCAAGTTCGAATTCCAATCAGGTTCGTTATATTCACTTATGTGCAAATACCCTTGAGGAAGGTATGAATCCAACTCTTCTCCTCCCAGGTTTGGGTTAAAGAGTAAGAATTGTATCAGAAAATCATTATTACCTCCAAAATTTCTTACAATCCAAAAATATGCTTCGGCTTTAAATAACCTCAAAAAGGTTGATAAGCCATAAAAATCAGATCAATAATGTCTTCCTCTTCTTCTTTCTTTCCAGTCTAACACTGTTTTTCAGACTTTTCATCTTAATTATAATCTTTTCCTTCTTTGCCAAACATGGAACTTTGCCATGTTTTGAAGTTAAAGTTGTCCTTTCCTTTGGAAAGCTATGAAAAACAAGTTTAACAACCTCACATCAAGGGTGACTATGTAATCTGAGGTCCAAGATCTTAACCATGTTGATATTATAACATCAACACTTTATTCTAAATCAGAAAATCATGGGAGATTTTACAAGTACATGAATAAATTGAAATATAATTGATTTTCCAATTTTTTTAATAGCAGGTTTTTCTTTGCTTTTTTTTAAATAATTTCTCCCTAAACAAAGCAGTAAAGCCAGTAAAACACATAGGATTACTGAGTGTGAAATAATAAGAAAAAGATAAACATTTTTAAGGCATGAGGATAATAAAAGAGAAATCAGAAAAACTGTAGATAATGATTAACATTGCATTTAAACTTTCTGTCTTTCTCTTTTTTCCATTTCTTTTTGCTTCAATTTCTTAGTGTTCCTTTTTTTTTCTTAACTTCTGTCTCTTCACACTTAACCAATCTTAATATTCTCATACAAATTAGACTTACACATTCAGGGCGTAAATTTCTCTCCTTTCTCTTAGCAGAGCCTTTTCTCTTTCTCCTTTTTCCACTTCTCTCCCTCACTCTTTATCATTTTCTTCCCTCCCTGACCATCTTTCTATATACACTCTTTTTCCTGTCACTGCAAGTATCTCTTTCCTTTGTGTCCTTCTCTTTTTCTCTTGCTCTCACTTTGTATTCTTATTCTCCTATTTTTTTGCAACTCTCAGTCAAAGTTTTCTCCCTCTTTCCCCGACTCTTAATTTTACTCTCTCCTCTTTGTCTGCCTTGCATATATCAGTCTCTTTTCTCTTTTTATTTGTATAACTACCTTCTCCCAAACCTCTCTCTCTCTCTTCCACTCTCCTTCCCTCTCAGCTCCACTCTGTTTTTCACACCCACACATAAATTTGAATAAAGAAATTTTTGAATTAAAAAAAATGTCTATCCGTCAAGTCTAGTTGCATCTAGTTGAAAAATTACTCCCTGATGATATTTTCTCTTTTCTTTGTGCTTTTTTTTTTTATGTATTCTAAAATCATGTGACTGCCTTCACAGTTGAATGAAGAAGGGGAAGCAGTGGAGGAGAAATAGTAGTAGTAGTAGTAATAAAAGAAGGAGAAGAATTTAGTAAAAGAGGAAAATAGAATAAGGAAGAAAAATAATACAAAATAAAGAAGACAAAGAATGAAAACAGTATTAAATGAATTCTTCAAGAAAAAAGAAAGACATAGAAAAAGAAGGCGGTAAAAAAAGAAGAGAAAAAGATAGACAGATATGGAAAATTAGAAACAAAAAAAATGAAAAAATAAAAAGTGAAAAAAAACGGAAGTAAGCAGGAACATAGTGAGAAGAAGAAGAAAAATAAAAAAAGAAGAAAAGAAAGAAGAGAAAAATAAGAAGAAAAATAAGAAGAATTAACAATCAAAGCAAAAAGGTGAATAAGTACAACAATTAGGAAAATCTGAAAAAAAGCATTGGTTCAATGCTTGGCTTGAATTTCAAGCAGTAATTTTAATCAACCGATTAAAAACTATCGATAAATTACTACCTTACCAATAAATTACTACCTTACCAATAAACCATATTGCTTCAGGCTAAGAGAAGTAGGGGATAAAGAAGTGGGAAGTGGGCAGTAAGGAGTGTTGAATAGGAGCCTGAACCTGACCCTGACCCTGACCCAGACCTAGCACCCAGACACATGATGAAGCAGTAGCCATTTATTATATTTCTTTTACTTCTACATTTCGTCTTCAACTCCAATATTGACAGGGCACGAGAAGTGGTTGCTGTCTGTTAAGATCTTTCTCTTTATTCAATCAATCAATCACTCTATCTATGTCTGTTATTGTCCTATATATATATATATATATATATATATATATATATATATATATATATATTTGCAATTTTATTATTTAAAGATACAGCTTATGTTGTTTGTTTTAGAGTGCTCAATATTTGGGATCCTTTTTCTGTGTGCTGTGTCCCTTCAGGACATTGGTGATCATGGCTCTCCAGAATTTAGTTCTTAATAAATTTTGTCTTTTTGTTCGTCTTCATGTGCTGTGTTCCTTCAAGATGTAGGCAGTCATGGCTCTCCACTATTTTCAGTCCAACATAACTTAATAAATTTTGTCTTTTTGTTCTTTTTCCTAAACCTTGTTCTGCCATCCATTTACTCAAGCTCACTAAGTATGTTATACTTTATTTTCCACTGTTTC
>CAHIKZ030005149.1:432500-450000 GCA_903632075.3 Acanthosepion pharaonis
GATAATGACCACAAAGATAAAAAGAATAGTCTGTAAAATACATAGTGTATATCAGCATTTCTCAACATGGGTTTCCCGGAACCCTAAGGTTCCGCAAGAACAGGTGTGATAAGCTAATGCACTTTTGACTTTTTATTTAATTTCAAATACGTAATATTACTGTTTACATTCTGTTTACATTTATATTATAGGCATATGATTTTGGTTACTTATATTTATTTTTTACGTTTGAGTTTAGAAATTTTTTGTATGAATGAAAACTCCCTGATAAAGTATTATAAACAAACAGTATGAATTTTATTTAGCATTACCCAAAAAATTGACAGAGAAGTATTAATTTTTCCGTAAACCAGTTATTCAAAAATATATACTATGATATTTACTATGTGAACTACGATGAAAATAAAATGAGAAAAATATGGTATATAATTTTGTTTTGTGCAGGGATTCCTTGAGGCACATATTTTATTTTAAAGGTTATACAAGGGTAAAAGGGTTGAGAAACGCTGGTGTAGATAATGATAACTCTTTATTCCAGAAATTCAGAAAGAAATTACTTTTGATATATTCTAATACTATAAAATCTTTTACTCTTGGGTATCAAATATATGTCTCCTCATCACTTGTTAATTTTTGGACCTCCAACAAAGTTTATTAGGAAACCAAGCTTATTAAATTTTGACTTTTCATTTCAGTCATGTTGCTCTGTGGTCTTCTTCAGCTGTTTGCTAATTAACCTTCAGGGAATTTTGAACTGAGCTCATTATTTAATCTCTGAGACAGTGTGTTCTTGTTGGGAAGTTCATTTCTAAGGACATCTCAGTCATTGCTTATCCATTTTTCACTGAGTCATCAATGAGTCTAAATCTGTACTCAGCAGTAAGAAAAGAGAGTTTGATGTGAAGTAAGTCAGGCATGACAGATAGGAGGTTGGCAAGAAGAACATGTGGCCAAGTATTAGGTTTAGGAATGTCCAATGTAACCCTAGCCTAGTGAGTTAAAGTATTCTATAGTACTGCTCACTTATTGCTCACCCTGTTTCTACTGAGTCTAAGTTTGCACTACTCAACCCAATGACTGAACTCACAATTACTGTACTCACAAACCAACACTTTAATCCACTAGGTTATTGAACCATTCGCTTAGCAGGCCTAGCATAGAAATAAGTACAATATGGGAGCTGTTAATAAATAAAAGAAGAGAAATGGCAGCAAGATTTCAACACCAGCAGCAGTAGTAAGGAAAGAGAAACCTTAGTGAATGCAATCAGGTATGACAAGTATCAGCAGCAGTAAGTTGAAGTTATAGACTCAGGATTGTCCCATGGAACAATTGCCTGATGGATTAAAGCATTAGTTCATGAATTTGTTGAAATAGTAATTGTATCCCAGAGCCAGGTGGTGCAGATGTAGACTCAGTGGAAATAAGATGAATATAGGATATTCTGAGGCATGACATCAGGAGAACAGTCTAGCCATGTTGATGAAATAAAGGGCTCAGTTTGAAACTTCCTGATTACCTAAATCAGCAAGCACTTGATGAAGGCCAGAGGGCACAATGGCCAAAACATTCTGATAATAGCAACAAAGATGAGGACAATCGTCTGAGTGTAAATAATGATAACACTTCATTCCAGAAATTAAGTCTGTAAGCATTTGTTGCAGTATTTTTCACCTAAATCTTGTTCCCCAGCTTTTTTCCACATCTGGATGTGGTCAATTTGAAATGTCCCTTTTTTTCCACTGCTTTCTCTATCTCTTTCTCCATTCTATGTCCATCATCCTGAATAAAGGGAGAACTGCTATCAACCACCAATCAGCAAGTAATATTGTGTTTTTATAGAACTGCCACACTGACAAAAGATCACTGTCCTTTGCAAAATCAGTTTATTGTCCATTTAGTATATAAACTTCAAACCTTGTCTCATTACAAATATGCTCACCTAGAATTTAAACTTAACTATCCTGGTTTTATTATTAAACAATTACTCTGTCCCATGCATCTAGTTATTGTATCTGATGGCTGATTAAATGTAAATACACAACTGTAAAACCTGTTAAGTCATTCTCCAAAATAAAATTATGATGGGTTTAAAAAATGACTGAATTCATTACTTTGCAGATTATTCTTTGTATTATTTTCAAAAGAGGGAATGATTCAATAAAGTCATTAACATGGGTTACTGAGGATGAAAGAATGAAGGAAACTGGGAAAATGTTACTGAGCAGAAAAGACTAAAAAAAAGAGCACAATTCGAGGAGACATGATGATGATTAATGTTGCATTTAAACTTTTGTGGATTGTAGTTGACAGGAAAGCAAGAGTTCCATAGACAAAAAGTGTGAGAAAAGAAACTATTAGAATAAAACTTATGGTTACATCAAGCAATTTTGACAGTAAAATGATAAAAATTAGCTGCCAATCAAGTCAGTCAATCATTTATGTACCATGTGTGATACACGCTTAGGCGATCATGTATCTTTCAATACATGATTGACGAGGTAGATTTTTTCCTGCAGTAGGTTGTCATTTCTTTCTGTGGTAGACCAGTTGCCATCCAAGGCTATAGAACCCAGTCTATCCTGCTATTTACTCATAACTGGGAGGAGAAAAAGAGGATTCATACCTTTCCCGAGAGTATTTGCACGTAAGTGAATGTAATGGATTTGACTGGAATTTGAACATGGCTCTCCGATTTCTCAATCCAAGCCACTATCCAATATTCCTCCTCACTACACTTAAATTTATAAGAACATGATACCAAGAAGGTAAGCAATATTTATTTTGAATAATACAAAAATGTGGCACAAGCCCAAAAGTGGGGATAAGAGAAGGCTTGTCTTCAATCTGTCTTATCTTAAACTTAGCCATGATTACTGACCCAAACATATCACAGTATTCCTTACACCAAAACAACACATTCTTACTTCAGTCACCATAATACATCAGAGTCTCTATGTAGTTCTAACTAGTTCCCATATGTACAATAAGTAAAGCTGATTAGAACAGTTCCTATGAAAATATTTAGAGAAAAGTCAAACGGTGGTAGGAATGTGATTGAAGCCAAGATGCCAGGTTAGATTTTTTTGAAACAGTCCTTTAGTTGTGGCTAAAAGTTTGGAAAACTTAAGAATCAGTAGAATTGTTAACATTGTCATTTGGAAGGAAGGAAATTCCCATCAATACTAGAAAGATCAATAATCATGAACTTGAGAAGCCTATTTTCCTGAAAAAGTGTTTTGAGAGAAAGTTTTTATAAATTTCAACTGATAGGAATGCTAACTGTTTTGGTCAATGAATGTCAAATGTTTCCTGTATGGAAATGGATATTCTCACCATTATCATTACCATTTTTGTTTTTTTCTCGTTTTTTTTTTTTTCCAATTGCTATTCACACTAGCTATATCTTTTTTTTTTCATTTTCCTCTCACTTCTATATTGTACTTCTGTTTTAGTAGCAAGAATAAAAGAATTTTTAAAAAATCCAGTTGGCTTGCATTGTCAAGTATTCATCACATGCAACTGTGAAAGTGTTTTCTATGTATATTTCTTCTTTGGGTAAGTATTGGAGGCTGTAGATTCTTAGTGCTCTTAAATGGGATCCTATAACATATTTGCTTTTGTATATAAATACTTGTTACAAAATAAAATTCTTGCATTTGCTTTGGTAAAGTGTGTCAGAGGATGAAGCACATTAGCTAAGATAAGTTTTCCTTTTGCTTTTATTCATATTGTCCTTTTATAGATATATTGTAGTTATATCTGAAATTTTTTTCAGACACACATGCACATACATACATACATACATACATATATATATATATATATATATATATATATATATATATATATATATATATTAATTAATTCACTCCATTAATCTCCATTGATTCTTGATTCTTATTTCTTGCATCTAATTTCTGTTTTATTTTCATCACCGTTCTCTCGTTGTTATTCTGTCATCATAAAGTAAGCAACAGGACAAGAAATGAAAGACTATTTCTTAATCAAGGATTATTGTTAATTTCTTACAAGTATTTATTTTATTTTATCTCTGTTGTTTTTCATTGAAATCCTCAGTTTTATTCTTTGATCATTTCTGACTAGAGAGTTGCAATAAAAAGCAATGGAAATAGGATGAAGGAAATATTAGTCAAAGATTAATACAGCCACTCCTCACTTAACGACCAGGTTTAATTCCAATAACCTAACCTGTTCACAAAATGAGAAGTTATACCTGAATGCTATTTCAGGCATTAGTCTAATGGATTTGTGTCAACCACTTCAGATAGCTTTAATGTCCCTTTTACACTATTTGTAACATTTTTTTTAATCATATCACCCCATGTAAGGTAGTGAAGCTACTATGACACATGGGGTTACTGAGTATGGAAGAACAAGAAAAAAAGAGAAACATTAGGGAGTGAGAAGTATAGAAAACTAATCAAGACAGTAAATAGCGATTGACATTGCATTTAAACTTTTGAAGATCAAAGTTGGCTGGAAAGCATGAAACTGAAAAAGAGTTTCACAAATGAGAAGTGTAAGAAAAGAAACTGGTAGCATAGAACTTTGGGTTACATCTAGCTTATTGAACTGGGAATTGACGAGACCTTGCTGCCAATCTAGTATTATGCTTAAATTCATAAAGCGTAGGTGCCCTCGTGAAGAGTTCATCTGAACAATAACCATGAAAGTATTTATATAAAAGGTACAGGGAAGCTTCATTATGGTGGTGGGAAAGTGGTTAAATGTTGTGACCAAGTAATATGGTCAAGAAATAACAAAACAAGAGGTTGCAGATATATAGTATATTGAACAGTAAATACAACAGAAGTGAGTTACATGACTTGGGAATGTGTGTTGGTTGACCAGCGTTCAGTCTATATCACCGTTTACTCCAAGGCTTACTTTTCCTATTAACTTTATAGTAAGTGGAAGAGTCCATAATAGACTTATTAGAAGGCAGACACTATAACACTAAAGTTGAGATGCCAGGTCAGGACAAATAATATTGCTGATTCTTCTTCGGATTTTATCAAAATTCTCTCAATATACAGTGAGAGCACTGGACCGAATGTGGTAGCAGTATTCAAAGCAAGAACAAAATGGTAGGCTTATAAATATACGGCATAGATTCTTGAGAGAAAAATTATCTAGCACAATACAATGATCTGACTTGCCAGCAGCAGACCTAGCAATGGATTCAGTAGATAGTCTTTTCACTTCATATCAGCTGAGAATGTTTGAGAAGGCACAACAAGTCACTCTCATGGAGGTTAGCATCAGCCATGCTGATGGGAGGCGGGAAGTGGGGGGGGGTCTTTCAAGAGATTAATAGAGAAAAGTTTCATTTCAGAGGCATTAAAATTAACCAGCTGCTCCTTGCCCCAGTTAACAACAAATAGTAATTCCTTTTTTAGATCACCTGCCAATTTCACTTGATCGGACTGATCAAATTTGTAATTTATTTCTACTGAACTGTAAACATAATAAATAAATTTAAAGATCAGCTCCATATTCCGTTTATTACTTTGGTTGCACACTGTACATGTAGTAGAAGAAAATATTTAGTTGTCTCTGTATTTATTCAGTTTATTTATTTGGATTCATTTTGAAGAAATAGAAAACAATCAAGGCCAAAGTTAGTGTCGAACGTACAAGGTGTCCCTAAAGTCTGGATGCCCTAGGCAAAAATTCATTTTTCAAGAAATTAAATTTTCAAAAACATTGAATTGGAATATTAACAAATAACATCTTCACTATGATCTCCATCATGTACAATGTAATGGTTGATGCTCTTTGCAAGATTTACATGAACTCGATACAATAACTCTAAATTGCCATCAATTTTAGCACATTCACTCTTTGTGTGTTTAATCACGTGTGTTGCATCTGTGATTTTCATTGTGTACACCTTCTCATTTAGCATGCCTCAGAAAAAGAAGTTAATTCTTTCTTCTTTCAACCATGTTTAATACGTGGAGGTAAAAAAAAAATATATTTATTGAGATTTTTGTATGTGTCCACACTTTAGGGACACCCTGTACAATACGAACTGGTTGGATTTTTTAAAAAAATATTATTTTATGAGATTTCATAGTTTGTGAATTTGGGGCCATCAGAATCTCTCTCGCACATTTATAAATCTACCAGTTGTCAGTGCATTGAATATTACTGCCATATCTGGTCTGGTGCTCCTTCTATATATCTTGAGTTTCTGTACAGAATCCAAAGAAAAATTTGTAATGTAATCAGTCCTGACCTGGTATCGTGACTTCAATGACCTTTCCACCATCTTGATGTGGCTTCCCTCAGTCTTTTTTAATAAATATTTTTATGGCAAGTGTTCTAGTGATCTTTACTTCTTGGTACCTTGACCGCATAAATTTAAAATCATATATATACTTATTATAAAACCCAGGTTGTGTGTGTGTTTGTGTGTGTGTGTGTGTGTCTGTACATTTATATATTGGATCGGATTTCGTACATTTTTCAACCGATTTCAACAAAACTTCACAGAACTACATAAAATTACCTTGTGGTGGTTTTGACAGCGCCAAAAATTGGAAAAACACAATTATTTTTGCAGGAAATCAATTTGAAAACACGATTAAGAGGCATCGTGAGAATGAAAGGGGGGACAACTCATATCGAGTTATACTTATTATAAAACCCAGGTTGTTTGTGTGTGTGTGTGTGTGTGTGTGTTCATTTATATATGGGATCAGATTTCCTACATTTTTCAACCGATTTCAACAAAACTTCACTTTTTTTTTGGCAGGTAGTGTTTCTTATTGTCTGGCACACTTTTTCTTTATTTTTACATTCAGAATGCTTTAAAAATTCCATTTATAAGACAATTGTTTATAATAAAATTCTATTCAATCGGTAGACTCATAACGATTGAAAACAATGTTTTTGTTTGAGTTTGGGTTTGACCAATTCATAAAAAAAACCAAAAAACAAAAAAAAAAACTAATTAAGACATGTGTGTCTGTCAATCTTAAACAATAATTTTTGCCAATTTTATTTTTCAGTCTTTATGATGGTTGATACTTGATCAATCTCTTACTGTTATATCCCCGGGCAATGCTGGGCTCTACTGCTAGTAACTAATAGATTGGGAACTAGGTCTCATCATTTTATTGCTGAACTAGCTATTGTGCTAATCTCACGTTACTTTGAGACTAACATAAATAAGAATGAAAACTTTATATTTAATAAAGTCATTTATTTACGTTTAAAAACATGAATACTGTGATTAACATAAACACAATGTCCTTTCCTATATATATAGAATATGTCAGGCAGACTTATCCATCTGGTGGAGTGCAATAGAACCAGACAACTTGTATCTTTAAACCCTTGGTAATTGTGGTACTGTGGGGACAGAGAGAATTCCTTGTGTGTCACTTCATAGCAGGTCTGAATCTCTTCTCATGATCAGCTTTTTCCAAACCCACATGGTTTAATTAACCAATGGGAGACTGCCTCATATCATGTGACCTATCTCTACATATGGAAGCAGATGAATTTTAAAGACCCAACACAATCATAAGTTCTATTTTAATAGTTACTTTTCTTGCCTCATGAAATCTCTTTCACCTACAATCTTCAAAAATTTAAATGCAATGTCAGTTGTCATCTTCTATCTAAAGCCTTTTCTTTTATTGTCTTTTCTCCTCACTATAATCTTCTCATTCACTTTTACTCCCAGTAACCTCTTGTGTCTTTGTGGCATTATCACCTTGATTGGTGTGAAATGATAAAAAAAAGCAAAAATGAAGAATGTCTGTAATAATAATAATGCTTCAAAATGAATGTCATTCCTTTCTTTTAATAAGTAAACAATTTGAAAATTATCTTCTGAAAGCTGTACTTAATAATTTTATTGTGGAAGTTTTGTTCTTTGTTCTTGAATGAGAAGTGAAAATGTAGAACATTACATCAATTCTCAGATTATATATGTCCAAAAAGTAATTCTTTTTATCCATTTAAGAATTAGAAATTATCAAATATCTATGGAGATTACAAGATATTCAAGTGGTAATTTTAGGTTTTAAAAAAATGTATATGTCTTAATTCTCAATTATTGAAATTGCATTTCCAAGTTTCATTTTTTTTTTTTTCAGAATTGCAGGAGGATAATTATTTTGTGTTGCACTTTATAATGAACCATTTTATGGAATTTCAATTAAGAAATAAAAAGAAAAGAAAATAAGGATTTTAATTGAAGAATGTCTCTTTTCCTCACTTGAGATTTTCTTGGCAGGATTACTAACTGCATGCTTTATAAATGTACGTAGACATTTGTTTTTTTATTTTTTATTTCTTCTTGGTTATTTTCTGTTTCATGGTTAATATCATTAGGCATCTCTGCAAGGAGGATTTACCTTCACAATGTGGAACTAGGGTTTTCTATTCTGTATAGATGAATACTTATCACATGGAAACAAAATATATTTCAAATATCAGTGAGAAGAAAAACTTTCAGACTTGATTTGAAATAAGAATTTCAATTTTTTCATCTTCTTCAAGATGTGTGCAGTAATGGCCCTCCACAACTTCCAATCCTTTGTAGCACTAAGTAATGTTTGTCTTTATAATATCCTATCCTGTCTCTGTTCTGCCATCGATTTACATTTAAAGATTTATTTTAAACTTTCTTATTATTTATTATTATTATTATTATTATTATTATTATTATTATTATTATTATTATTTTATTATAAATTTATTATTTTATGATGATATCATAGTATTTTATTATATTATTTTATTATATTATTATTTTTTAGTATTTTATATTATTTTATTATATTATTATAGTATTTTATTATTTTTATTATTATTTATTTTAGACTTTTTTTTATTCATGGTTATTTTCATGGTTAATATCATTTGGTATCTCTTCATGGAATGGCACAGCCTGGGCTTTCCTATTGTGTACAGCCAAATAATTATTGCATGAAAACAAAATATATTTGAAAGATCAGTGAGAAGAAAAACTTTGAAACTTGATTTGAAATAAGAATTTCAATTTTTCCATCTTCCTCATAATGTGTGCAGTAATGGCCCTCCACAACTTCCAATGCTTTGTAGCACTAACTAATGTTTATCTTCATAATATCCTATCCAGTCTCTGTTCTGCCATTGATTTACATTTAAAGATTTATTTTAGATTTTCTTCTTCTTATTTTTATATTATTTTATTATATTATTAAAGTATTTTATTATATTATTATTAATTTATTATTTTTTAATATTTTATATTATAATAGTATCTTATTATATTATTTTTTTATTAGTATTATATTTTACTTTGATTTCTGGTGTGTACACATTTCGTTCTGGGTCCTGCCCAAAGACAAAAAAAGAAAATATTTTACATAGATAAAGCTCTTTGTAAGGTGTGGGCTATACTTGTGAGAACAGTTTTTTGTATTTCTTTAAGGCATGGGCTTCCAGGAATCCCTTCAATTAGTCTAATGGAATCTTTTCCAACCAATCTGAGGGCTCCAACTACAACAGGGATAGTTGATGTTTCCATGTGCCACATTTTTGAGATTTTGATTTCAAGGTCCTTGTATTTTGATAGCTTTTTGAAGATCTTCAAAGATACATTGCGGTCTGCAGAGACTGCCATATCAATAAGGAGGCACCTTTTTGTTTGCCATCTCTAATAACAATGTCTGGTTGGTTAGCTTTGAATGTTCTGTCTGCGTGTATTGCGTAGTCCCATAAAATTGTAACAGGTCCTATCTCTGTAACCGGGTCTCGGTGATGTTCCTACCAATTATTATTATTGTTATTTTTATCATTTTTATTTTCTTTGATTTCTGGCGTTTACACATTTCTTTCCAGGTCCCGCCCAGGGACCTAAGGTTAGAAATGGCATCATGACACTTTCCACTGACAAAAAAAAAAAAAATAATAATCTACATGGATAAAGCCCTTCGTAAAGTGTGGTCTGTACCTGTCAGAACAATTTTTTTATTTCTTTGAGGCATGGACTTCCAGGAATCCCTTCAATTAGTCTACAGGAATCTTTTCTAACCAGTCCTAGGGCTCCAACTACAACAGGGATTGTTGATGTTCCCATATGCCACATTTTTGAGATTTCTATTTCAAGGTCCTCGTATTTTGACAGCTTTTTGAATATATTCAAAGATACATTGCAGTCAGCAGGGACTGCCATATCAATAAGGAGGCACTTTTTTGTTTGTGGTCTTTAATAACAATATCTGGGTGGTTGGCTTTGATTGTTCTGTCAGTGTGTATTGTGTAGTCCCATAGAATTGTAACAGGTCCTATCTCCGTAACCGAGTCTGGGTGGTGTTCATACCATTTTCTTTCAGTTTCCTTCCTGTAGAAGTTGCAGATTTTCCAGTGCAGATATTGGCCCACTCTGTCATGCCAGGTTTTATATTCAGTGGGTGCCACTTTCGTGCAACCTGATACAAGATGATCAATCGTTTCTGGATATTTATCACAGAATCTGCATTTTGGGCTGACACAATATTTTAGTATATGTGCTTGATAATTCCTAGTTAGCAAGCATTGGTCCTGCGCAGCAAGGATAAAACCTTCAGTTTCCGCTTTCAACCCTGCACTATGTAGCCACTGATGGGTACGGGTTTTGTCTACGTCAACTTGTTTGGTACGGGCAGAGTATTGGCCATGAAGCGGTTTATCTTGCCATCGCTTCTGTAACTGGTCAGTTGCATTCGTCTTTGCTTTCTTTTTTAGGTATTTTGCAGTTTCAGCCGGTGTATTGGGCTGAAGTTGCATCTCTACGCCCATTTGAAACTCCATTTTGAATTTGTTGGCTTCTTTCATTACGGAGTAAAGATGCTTACTACTTTCATGTTCCTTGACGCATACCATCATCCAGTCTTCTGTAGTTTCCAGATATCTTTTGAGGCCAATTGTTGTAGTTTTGTAGGACAGTTCTAGTTGAACTAATTCTATGCCTCCTTTGGATCTGGGCACATACAGACGATCGACATCAGCTTTGGGATGATGCATGCGATAGCAAGTGAGAAGCTTTCTCGTTTTGGCGTCCATTCGCTTAATTTCAGCTATGGTCCAGTTAAGGACATTAAAGCTGTATTGCACCACAGGGACAGCTAATGTGTTTATGGCTGATATCCTGTTTTTTGAGTTTAGCTGAGTATTTAGTACCAGACGTACACGCCTGTAGTACTCTTTTCTTATTTTTTCCTTCATTTGGGAGTGTTGTATGCCATCTCATTATTATTATTATTATTACTATTATTATTTATTTTAGACGTTTTTTATTCCTGGTTATTTTCATGGTTAATATCATTTGGCATCTCTGCAGGGGGGACATCTACCTTCATTGAATGGCACTGCACTTTTTTGTTGGGTGCAGCCAAATAACTATTGCATGAAAACAAAATATATTTGAAAGATCAGTGAGAAGAAAACCTTTGAGACTTGATTTGAAGTAATAATTTCAATTCTTCAAGATGTGTGCAATAATGGCTATCCACAACTTCCTAGCCTTTATAACTCTAGGTAATGTTTTTTTTTTTACTATCTGTTGCCGTTAGTTGTGTTACTCCCTGTTCTCCACTTCCTTTTCTGCTTTCAATATGCCCTGTTAGTTTCAAGTCTTCTTACCACATTATGTGTCCCAAAAATTTCAGTGGTCCCGTTCTGATTTTAAGTATAAATGTCTTTTTATTTCTATTTTTTGTTAAAACTTCCTTGTTGCTCACATGTTCTGTCTATGATATTTTAAACACCCTTCTGTAAAGCTACAGCCTTGTTGTCTCAAGTCTCCTCTTCATCTGTGAAGAAATTGTCCAGCATTAACTACCATATATGAGGATTGATATGACAACAAAGGTCAACACTCTTTTCTTTGTTTCTAACAAAATTTTCCTGTTAATACTTTGTATGGCTTCTGTAAGGCATCTTTTGCTATTCCAGTGAGCCTTCAGATCTCAGTGTTACATTTTCTGATAGATACATTTCTGTGCTCACTTGATTTTGATATCTCGAATTCATAGCTTGCAATTTGTTCAGTATGACACTACATTAATATGAAAATATTTTTCGATTTCTAACATTTTTTGTGGTCATGTTGGGCTCACTAAATTTTTTTTGTACTTGTTGACTGAATTTAACAAACAAGACTATACTTTTCTTACTTTTGAATTGCCAATTAAAATGGCTAAGAATTCTACTCAATGAATTTTGGCCATATATATTTCTTTATGCAAACAGTAATATATATTACAGACAAAATCATTTAGCATTATATATATATGTACATATATATATATATATATATATGTACATATATATATATATATATATATATGTACATATATATATATATATACTAGCAGCATGGCCCAGCATTGCCCGTGCTTGATTCAAAAATCGTACGACTCATACAGCAATCACTATCACTTGACTTAAAATATTTTTGCCCTTCCTTGCCTTTAAAGGAGTGCCCTTTGCCATGCTGATGTTGCTACATGCCTTACTTCTTGCCTATCACACACTGTGAATTTTTTCTAAGCTCTATACTAAACATTAAATTTGTTACGAAAAAAGAACTAAATAAAATGAACACAAAACGATCAGCTTTAAAAAAGGACTCGTAACTGGAAAAACCGAATGAAAAAAGAATGTTAACAACAAATACATTTTCACACCCAACCCAGTTCTGCGGAATTAGAATCAACGTTGAGTTTAAGCAAGCAAATGAGCCAATTGGAGTAAAGTGCCATGCAGATTTAAATTTTTCCTACTTGTGACGAATGCAGCTATCAATTTTTTTGCATGCTAGCATGCTAGTTAACATTCATGTCAGTCAGCTGTTGGCTCTCACGCTGGCCAATAGAATCTTCTTGCCTATTCGTGGCAGCCAGCTATAGGCTCTCACTCTGGCCAGTACAAAATAGCTGCAAACTACATGAAAACTGCTATAAAAGCATGAAAAAATCGATTATTTCCACTGTCGATGGGAGTTGGGAAATGCAAAGTCAGTTTTCGCCTTCCTGCTAACTTGGAGTATGTGCATGTAAATTTTGGTGCAAATCCATTGAAAGTTGCGACCGTGCATTCGTTACACACACACACACACACACACACACATCCTGCCTTTTATAGATAGAGATATACCATTACTCCTGCTTTTTACCTTGAGCTCCTTGATAAAATCCAAAGAAGAATCAGCAGTATTGTTGGACCTGATTTAACTGCTCAACTTCAGTCACTTTCTGATCACTGTAAGGTTACCTCTCTGTGTCTTTTCTCTAAATACTTTCATGGTAATTGTTTAGATGGGCTCTTCATTGTGGTGCCTAGACTTGAATTTAAGTGCAGTCCTGCAGTTGAGATCTAATCAATTTACAGTTGTGCTGGATAGATGTAGCCATAAATTCTTTGCTAACAGTTTTTCTCGTACTTCTCACTTCTGGAACTCCCTTCTGGCTCCATGCTTTACAGCCAACTTAATCTGCAAAAATTTAAATGCAACGTCAGTCGCTATCCACTATCCTCCTGATTACTGTTTTCTCTCCCAACTCATTAGTTATGTTTCTGTTTCTAATTCTACCACACCCAATAACGTCTTGCTTAAGGTAAAATTGATTATATATATATATATATATATATATATATATATAATAAGTTATTACATTTGAGCATACATTTTACCACTACAAAAATGCGTATTAGTTTTCATGCCTAATTCAGGCATCTCATCGGGTGGTGATCAAAGATAGTTATAGGTAACTAATAGATAACTATCTTTGATCACCCCCTGATGAGATGTCTGAATTGGTCATCAAAACAAATATGCATTTTTGTAGTGGTAAAATGTATGTTCAAATGTAATAACTTATTGTTATGGGATCTTACCCATAATAATAATAACGGACTATTCCATACTTAATAAATACTGCGCCTCAGGAGTAGTTCAAGTCGAGTCAAGAGTCGAGTCAGAGGCAGTCCGAAACAGAGTCGCGTTCAGACAATTACTGCAAGACATTGGAATAGTGATACTGGTCGAGACTACATTGTTCTCTCTACTAAACCTGATTGTTCATATTAACACTGTATATATTCCTGTTGTAATATATCTGTGTTATTCCATATTCCATGTCTTGCAGTAATTGCCTGAACGTGACTCTGTTTCGGACTGCCTCTGACTCGACCTGCGTTCGAGTTCTTCTTTATTGGTTCTACCTTGGACTATCACCGTGGTACAAGGAACTGAACCATAACACTTATAATAAATAATTATTGTCTTACCTTTTGTATTGGGCTCTCATTTAAATTAATGTTATGAACATTTTAATTTATATTTATTTTGTTCTCTTTACATTTGTGTGTTTATATATATATATACACACACACACACACATATATATATATATATATATATACACACACACACACACACACACACATATATATATACACACACACACACACATATATATATATACACACACACACACACATATATATATATATATATATACACACACACACACACACACACACACACACACATATATATATATATACACACACACACACATATATATATATATATATATATATATATATATAATTTCTTTTTTGGTTATGCAGTGAGAAGCTTCTTTCTTTATGGCTTACTCAAACCTTTTTTTTTAATCATTTCACCCCTAGAAAGGTAATAAAGTGACTAGGACACAAGGGTTTACTGAGTGTGAGAGAATATGAGAAAAAGAAGACATTATTAAGAAGAGAGAACAATAGAATTACAAAAGCAGAAGATAAAGTTTGATGGTTGCATTTAAATTTTTGATGTTCGAAGTTGACTGGAAAGTAAGAAAGCTGAGAGAGAGAGTCCCACAAATGAGAAGTGCAAGAATAAGAAACTTGTAGCATTGAACTTACAGTTACATTGAGACATTTCAACTGTAAAATGATGTACCTCAAATGAATCAATTACATAGTAATGTAATTAATATTTTTCCAATCAGTTTTAACTTGCCTGATTTCCATGTCTCCAAATTATAGTTGTATATATATATATATATATATATATATATTTTTTTTTTAAGCATTATGCCCCGAGCAAGGGGTGAAGCCACTAGGATGCAGGGGGTTGCAGAAGATTTGGAGTGAGATCAGATAGGAGTGATAGAAGAAAGGATGAGGAGAAGGATAGTGAGTAGATCAAGGTAACTGGAGGTGTCGATTGACATTACATTTGAATAGTTGGAGATTATAGCTTTCAGGGAAACAGTAATTGGGAAGGGTGTTCCACAGGTGAGAGGTGCGAGGTATGAAGTATAGGCTGTTTATCTTGCTAATGAGTATACATTCTGTTTTCTTAGAATTAATGGTTATTTCTTTATTTCCACTTTCCATTACTATCCTGTTTAGGAGTTACTGTAGTTTTCTTTTTGCATCTACCATCAACACAGTGTCAAATGTATATTTTATGTTGTGAAGATTTTACATACAAAATCCTACATATCCGGTGAGGACTTCAATACAGAATCATTTCAAACCGCATTAGGAGTACGACAAGGAGGAAACAAGAACCCCATTATTTTAAATCTTTTTCCTAGACTATGCCCTGCACATTTACAAACACTGATGTGAAGAGATGGATCCTTTAAGCATTCCATACCACATCCCAAATGAATCTATTAGGTTGGTGCAAAAATAATGATGTATTAATGTCGTTTTTTGACGTTAAAAATACGTCAAAAAACAACATTATTACGTCATTATTTTTGCACCAACCTAATACCAAGAGAAGACTCTGATCCTGCTTTCCCTCCTGAGGCCAATGTATTCATCATGCTGATGACATAGGTATTCATAGTTGGGATAAGAATGATCAAAATGAATGAATAAAAAAAATTATATCCTTTATGAAGTGTTTCAAGAAACAGCACTCAAACCTTTCCAAAACAGAAACTATGATCAGGAACTGGAATGAAAGCAGTGATGGCACATACACTGAGTCCATCCTAAAAACTCAATACTTCAAGCATATAGATCATTTATAACAATTTTAGTATAGGAGATATGGAAATTGAATAGAATCAGCTGTGTGAGTGACAGTTTTGTTCAACACTTAAAATTACTACAAAATCAAAACATTAAATTGAAAACTCGATTCATGTTTTAAAATAGACTCATCAGATTGAGAATTTCATATGAATGCCATGGATAATGCCAAAACCTATTCAGAAATATCTAAACTGTAAGCTGTATGCAACCACTTTCTAAGATCAATGGTTAGAAATGGTTTTGAGCTAGAGGAGTCTGTGGGTCTTGGTGAAGATCATACTTCTTCAAGCCTTGTGAACTGGTGCTACAGAATCACAAATAAAGAACTCGACCAGATAACAAAAACAGCATTGGTTGAGGACTTTCAATATTTGAATGTTTCAGTATTTGAAAAAAGAATTATCTTATTGTAAATAAAACTGATTGTAATCTAATGATAATTTTGCAACTTATTTTACATACACATTTTATATGAAGTACATTTCATTATGGAGGAAAATTAAATACATAAGATAAATTTTAAATATTGTGTGTCTGTGTGTGTGTGTGTGTGTGTGTGCCTAAACACACACACACACACATCTATCTATCTATCTATCTATATATATATATATATATATAAAATTAGGTACTGCCAAAAAAAGCAGTGCGTAAGGTTTAAAATGAATTTTTATAAATGAAAAATCTTTCTTTAAGCCATTATTGTAGTTTTAATTTCAAGCTAATAGATTAAATTTGATATTTCCAATAAGCAAAATACTTTGAAGTATTTTAAATTGAATTTAAATTGATTGGAATTATTTATGGTGTGGTGGGAAAATCACTAAAAATGGCAGATTTTAGCCATATTTACAAATCTCTCAGCACAATGTAATTCTCTTTGTTAAAAAAATCTTTTAAAAATAAAATATGCTTTTCTGAAAGTTTATTTGAGGAGTATTAGCTGATTTAAAGTTTAATCAATTTGTTTTGAAAAATATTTGTTTTAGTTAAAATTATTGCAGAAAAGCATTTTTTAACATGGAGGTGAGTGTTTTTTATTCTCTCAAATTTAGTGGATACTGTCTTTGAAAGAGATACACTGTTTTTTGTTTTTTTTTAAATTTAAAGGAATAAAAATGTATGATTAAAAATAAAACCATTAATTCTTTAGAAATATACTAGACCATCCATAAACAGGTTGAGTTCTTTTTAAAAGCAGTTCCTGATATAAAATTATGAGTAACAGTATTATCAATTTTATTGTTAATTGTACATATTTTAATTTGTATTGGAAATACAAGTTATTGTAATGATTATTATTACTCACATTAGACAATATTACTTTGATCAAATACAATAATAAATTAATAAATGAAAAGGATTTCAAAATTTGTGAAAAATGCATTCCCTGATACATAGAACCACAGAAGAAACAACAAAACTTTCAACATAT
>CAHIKZ030005149.1:452500-475000 GCA_903632075.3 Acanthosepion pharaonis
TGGTGTGGTGTGGCAGGAAACCAAAGAATGTATATGATATGTTATCATCTTTATTCACAGTGAAAAACACATTAAATTTGAAATTCTTGCAAAAATCAAACAATTGTAACATTTTAATGAAACTTTTAGGACTCATTCACAAATGAATGCAATTATTTTAGACATGTTTCTTTTTTAGAAATTCTTGGTAAGAACATTTTGATTTTTTACATCTATCACCCTGCATTTATTTAATTTTATGAAATTTCAAGAAATTAATTTTTGTACTGTTCTATGTTTACATTAGTTACATGCAGAACTCCTTGGAAAATTTAAATCATCTGTTTTTTTTGTAAAACTAGACTAATATAATAAAACATAAAACTAAATCATATTTAATTAGAAAATCTCCTTTCTCATTTGAACTTTTTTCCTTTATCTTGAGATTATAATCTACAAAAAACTTATTCCTATTTTGATTTAAAATACACATTGTTGTACTGAGCTGACAAAAAAATAAACAAGTATCAATGAGTGAGCACTAATGAATTTTAATTATAAGTGTGGTAAATGACGCTAAAAGTCACTTGAAGGAATATTTTTTCTGGCATTTTCCTTGGAATGTTTGTTTTAGAGAAATGAGTTAATGAGAGAATACCTCTCCTGCCCATTGTTTCTAAACACATTAATTATAAGGGTACAAAACAAAAGAAAATCACATTTATTGTATGGTGGTGTTCATATTTTAAATGTATGCGCACACACACACACATTCACCAAGAGGATGTTTGAAAAAATCTATATATAATTTAACACTCCAAGTAAATTGTTTTAAAATTAACAAAAACATGATGCTTTTTAAACAGATCTCTATCACAATGTTTATTTTATATAAAAATGTTATTAAATTATTAAATCATTATTTCAGCTTACAGCCATATCATGTTGAAATGCCAGTTCTTGTGCAATCACTAAAGTTAAGCAATGTTGAACCTGGTCAGTACCTAGTTAGATGACTATTTTGGGAGTCTTCAAGCTCGGATGTGTGGATGGTGTAATGGTTTGAAATCATAAATCGACGAACATTCAAATTACAGCCCAGTCTGTTATATTCACTTACGTCCAAATACCCTTGGGAAAGCTTTGAATCCACCTCTTTTCCATCTAGCTATAGGTTTAATAGTAAGACTATTATTGTCTTTAAAAACTTCTTAGATTCCAAAAATATGTTTTGGTTTCAAATAACTTCAAAAAGGTTGATAAGCCATAAAAAACCCAATCAGTCAATAAAAATCATGATTTAAGTTTGCAATTAAATTCAAGCATTTCCCAATTTTCCCTATTAAATGTTAAAAAAGTTTTTAATTTTAACTTTTTATTTTCTTATTTTCATTTTTTGAAACTCTACTTAAATAAGTGGTTGAGTCAAACAATGCAAACAGTATATTTTCTTTTTATTTTCATTTATCTTGACATATTGACCAGCAGTGTAAATATGCCTCTCCATTAATTTCAGAGATCAAACATTATATTGTAAAAATTTCAAATCAAAATTCATCTGATAACTATGACAGGACACAGACTTAGTGATTGCACATATATATATATATATATATATATATATATATATATATATATATATATATATATATATATATATATATATATATATATGTGTGTGTGTGTGTGTGTGCATGCTAAATTGCATTGTTCACACACACACACACACACATATATATATATATATATATGCAAACTTGAGTAAAACCATTACAGCCTTTGCTTAAATATTTCTGTAGAGGCTATGAATATTTTACGAAATAATTTCCATTCCAGTTTGTCTTTTATTCATGTGAAGAATTGCATCTGTTATTCAATATACCAAATTACTTTTCTTATGTTTGAATTACAAATTCTATCAATTATAATTGTTTTGTTTTTTTTAAGAATTTCCTCAACTTGTTTGTGCATGCTTGAGTCTCTGACTGAGGATGCATTATTAATCATTTACTAAATGCCACCCAGGTTTCACCAGACAATATATATTTTGATGTTTATAAACACCAACTGAGCTTAAGAAATTTTATATTTTATTTGGTGTTATTGATTTTCCTTATTAGTTTTTATCCATTATAGTCAATAGGTTTCCAAGGTTAGGTCACTGAGGGTAAGATTTTTACAGTTTCTACTGATTTTTAAGTTTTTAATTTATCAATTCAGTATATCTTATGTACTATGATATATATATTATGTGTGTGTATGTCTCTGTCTGCCTGTCTGTCTCTGTGTATATATATATATATATGTATGTTTGTATTATGTGTGTATATATATGTATATATTATGCATATAAACATATATGTACATTCTGAATATATATATATATATATATATATATATATACATACATATGTGTACATTTTATATATATATATATATATATATATACATTATCTATATATATATATGTGTGTGTGTATATATATATATATATATATATATATATATATATATATATATATATATATATATATATATATTATATATATATATATATATATATATATATATATATTTACAAAAAGGTAAAAATCCATGGTAAGTAATTCAAGTGAATCCTCGTAATATAAAATATTAAAACTGATCCACAGACAAGAGCTCAATATATTTATTATAGAGCATATATGAATTACATGCAGATAAAATTCAATACCCCATATGATATATGGCCATTTCACCCTGAATGGGATTTTCACTACCAAGGAGTTAGATAAAAAAAATGATGATTCATTTTTTTATCTAATTCTTTGGCATTGAAAAGAGCCTGTTCAGGGCACAATGGCTATATATCATATGGGTATTAATTTATCTACATGTAATTCATTTATATATATATATATATATATATATATATATATATATATATATAATCAGTATTGCCTCAAACAAGGTAGTACAAACACTAACTGAACATATCTTATATACATTTTATATGATAATAATCTGTGAAATTGGTTAGATGTATCTGTTTGGCAGGCCTGATTGTTGCACTAACAATTGTATTTTGAGAGTTTGAGTGCACTCATCCTGTCTAACTTCTGATTATGCCAGATTATGCACTTTCTCACAAACTGTAAATAGAAGCTTTTTTCTTAACACACAGCCTCCACTCACTTCCTATAAATAACTGTTAGCTTTGAACATGTTTCTGTTGGTGTTTTGGACCACTCTTTATGGCTGATCATTTTCAGTTTGTTTGAATGTAGACAGATGAACATGGGCACAAATTTTCAAACATAGTCAAGATTACTGACAGCACCACTTTAGGAGGTTGATTTTAAGAAATACAAATAACAGGAAATTGTGGAAAACCATGATCACCAACATCCTGAACGAACATGACACATAGAATAGAATTTCTGTTGCATTGCTGGTATGTTACTGCCTTGCTGAAATTTCCAATTATGCCTCATTTTTTAAACTTTGACTATTGTACGAAGAACCTTGTTCCTTATGTTATGGTACAAACCTTTATTCATTAAAGTCATCCTGTACCATGGGATGAGAAACTCCTCCATACCATTATATTGCTATCACCCTGCTTCACAGATGGAATGATGTTCTCTGACCTGAATTCTTCATTCTTTTTCTTCTAAACTTGATGATATTAATTAAGATCAAGTGTTTTTATCCTGATCTCTTCAAATAAAATGCTTAAATAAGTGCTTCCCAGCAAATTTCAAACAAACTGCCAAGGTGATTTCTTAGAAGTTATACTTGTACATGATCTGTAAGATTGCAAGCTATGTTGGTGAAGTGTGTTGCTAATAGTTTGGAATTTTTTTACCCAGCTCATCTTATCTTACTTATTATAAAATGCAGATTGTGTGTGTGTGTGTCTGTACGTTTATATATCGGATCGGATTTCCTAAATTTTTCAACTGATTTCAACAAAACTTCACAGGACTACATAAAATTACCTCGTGGTGGTTCTGACAGTGCCAAAAATTGGAAAAACACAGAAAACACGATTAAGAGGCATTAATGAAAGGGGGACAACTCATATCGAGTTATACTTATTAATATCGAATTATACTTATTATAAAAACCAGGTTGTTTGTGTGTGTGTGTGTGTGTTTGTGTGTGTGTGTGTGTGTGTGTGTGTTCATTTATATATGGGATCAGATTTCCTACATTTTTCAACTGATTTCAACAAAACTTCACTTTTTTTTTTGGCAGGTAGTGTTTCTTATTGTCTTGCACACTTTTTCTTTATTTTTACATTCAGAATGCTTTAAAAATTCTATTTACAAGACAATTGTTTATAATAAAATTCTATTCAATCGGTAGAGACTCATAACGATTGAAAACAATGTTTTTGTTTGAGTTTGGGTTTGACCAATTCGTAAAAAAAAAAAAAAAAAAAACAACTAATTAAGACATGCGTGTCTGTCAACCTTAAACAATAATCTTTGTCAATTTCATTTTTCAGTCTTTATGATGGTTGATACTTGATCAATCTCTTACTGTTACATCCCCGGGCAACGCCGGGCTCTACTGCTAGTTGCAAATAATCCTGAGTTGTTTCATTACCTTTCTTATAATCTTGCTTGCAGCAAGGCTGCAAAATTTTTTTGAAGGGCAACAGATTGAGGACCCTTAACTCTTGATTCATCTTTCTTTTTGCAAACTGTTGCAACACCACTGCCAAGATGAAGTTGTACCTCTTTACTGATGGTTCAGTATGCTTTATATTTCTGATAATAACTAACTATGGTCTGTCTGATACATGTAGAATGTTCCTTGCATTTTGTTATTACGATTGCTATTGGGACAATGGTTAGCAGTTAACTGATAAATATAGTGTAAATTTGAATTAAAAACTTTATATATGCATAAATAATGCAATAAACTGATTTTTGCAGCATTATATACTTATTTCCCATATATATATATATATATATATATATATATATATATATATGTGTGTGAAAATTTCTGAGAGTTAACCTGTAGAAAAAAGACAATATTCATAAATGTAAAAGACAATAGGAAAACTGTAATATTAGTTGACGTGTTTCGTCCAATGTAGACTTTTTCACGGCAAAAATGAAATGAATTTATTAAAACAAAATAACTATTAATAACAGAACAATTGCTAAGGACATTTTGTTGTTTTTTAACAAAAAGCATCAGCTGATATTACAGTTTTCCTATTGTCTTTTACATTTATAAATATATATATATATATATATATATATAATTAAATTAATACAATTCTGTCTTATCTTTCAAGCAACTTCACGGACATACCCCTCATTAGGATCAAAGGGTCAGATAATTGACTTATTATCAGATATCATATTTATTCTCTGTATAAGAAAAACTAAAAAATCATAAACTAATTTCAATTCTTTCTCTGAAAATGACTTTAAAGTTGCTCAAAAGAAGAATCAGTTGAACTTTTATTAATTTATTGATTAATTTACTCTAGCTTTCTTTTGTAAACTTTCTTGACGAAAATTCTGCTCACCTTAAAAGACATTTCATTCTACTAATTTTATACATTTTTATATGTACTCATGATTTGTATCATACATATATATATATATATATATATATATATATATATATATATGGTGCAAAATTGATATCTTATCTGTTTATATAATATAAACCTGTACAAAATTAAGCAATATTTAAATGGCATATTCATACATGATGTCAAATATCATGTTAGAGATAATTATTTCACAAATACTTTCAAACATATCAAGTGCATTAATATGGCAGCTTCCATTCTGCTACAGGGAATGAAAGTGCACACCATCTTGTCACTGGCTACCAACTATAGTGACTCAAAGGTGCAGGTAAAATTGTTTGCTGCCTGTACTGCTCTATTAAGTACCTGACTCTTCATACTATCTTCTACGTCTACAAGAGCCAGATCAAACGGAAAATGGAGTACCGCTGTCATATTTGGGTGGGAGCTTCCCAGTCCTCACTTTCCAATCTTGATAGAGTCCAAAAGCACCTCAGAATCCTTGTGTCCACTCCTCCAACCTTTCTCTGACAGGTGGGATGGGGCAAGTCTCTCACTGCTCTGTCACTACTTCCATGAAAAGTGCTCAGATGTACTACATTCCTTGGTTGCACAAGGTCTAACCGTCATGGCTAAGACTCACCATGCCACTTACATTGTAGTTGCATTCCCTCTGCATTCCATCAGTGAGAATTAAGTTCCACTCAATCACTTTCTTCCTGTGAACCACTTTTCTGCGGAACAGGTACCCAAGAGGATTTTTTCCCACTCACTACAATCTTAACCTTTTCAAATCTAGGTTTAACTGTTATCTTCCCTCCTATCCATATGAAGTGCTCTTTAATGTAACCCTCTACCTTGAGTGGCGCCAGGGCCTTGTACATAGTTAACCCTACTGTAAAAAAAAAAAAAAAGATAGTGAGCTTTTTGAAAATACCCAGGTGGTCAAGACAAATTACAACTGACATGGAGTCATGCACACCAAATTCAGATTGTCTAAATGATCTTGGGGTCCTATCATATCTCACTTTTTTCCACAGAGCCTCAGAGTTAGTGTCACCATTTACATCAAGGTGTTGAAAATTCTGGTCAAACCCTGGACAGAGATCATATCCCAAAGGAGACACTGCATGTTCCAAGAAGATGATGCTCACTCCTCACATAACCTATAAGACTGTGGGTTGACTGGCTAGAAATTTTCAAGTTGAAGGTGACATGATCACTTCCAGCTTACAACCAATTTTCTATGGATGAAACATAGGTAATTCCTCCCTACTCTATCATTGTTTATATGGCAGTTGTTCAACTGAGCTACATTTCTTTGTTTAACCAGTTCAGACACACCATGCCATTTGCACAGGTTTGACTCATCCACATTCCCTTTGTATTCCATTGGTAAGCAAGAAATTCCACTCAGACAGCTTCTTCCCCAGAACTGTTACTTTGTAAAACAGACTTCTGAAAGGATGCTTCTTCAGTCTAGAATCAACTGTTATCTATACTACATATAATATGCACTTCATATTCCATTGATAAGGAGGAAGTTCTACTCAGATAGCTTTTCCCTAGAATTATCACTTTCTGGAACAAACTCTCAAAAGGATGCTTTCCCAATCACTATGATCTTAATTTGTTAAGTCTAGAATTAATCAGATCTAATGAGAGTTTCTCCTGCAAAGGGGACACAGGTTCAAATCCTACCAGAGAGCATATTTTTTTCTTTAATAAGATTTCTTGAATATTCAGGCCAGAAGACAAAAATAAATATACTGTTTAATAAATAAATGGAGCGTCTACTCAAATATGAGTATCCACTAAAATGATGTTTAATGCTATATATATATATATATATATATATATATATATAGTTATAGTTACAGGGATAAGTAAATCAAATGACCAGATATAAGTAAGTTTATACACATGTAAGTAAATAAATAATCATCACATTTATACATGTGGTGTAAACATAATAGAGCTCAATGTGGTTAGACAGAGCAAAAGATATATATATATATATATATATATATATATATATATGCGCATGCACACACACAGTGGTTGTGACAGGTGAAATTGTCACCATTTTATATTTTTCATTTAGTGCATGTGCATTGGTTGTTTTTGATTTTGTCGACTGCACAGTATAGTAGGGTCAGTTGGGCACTGTCTCTGAGAAAAAGACGACCATGACGCAATTTACACTGCTGGAAATTTGGAAACAGCATGCTGTACTGCTTGACATTTGCATCAGAAGCTCCAATATGAACATTTCAGAGTGCTTGAGTTTCAATTTGATGACAGTGCAGGGGATTTAGAAAGAGTTGGAGGAGTCTAATGGTGATTATAATGGTACAGCAGCTTGGAAAACTCACTCTGATTGTTCTGATGAGAAAAAACTCTGATTTTGTTGATGAAGTCCTCAAACTCAACATGGAGGCCTACATTAAATGGCTTGAGAAAGTAGTGTGCCCTGGGCCAAGAGAATAGCTAGTGGAAGTCCCTATGTCTGATAACAGGACTCTGCAATATGCCACACAAGCACAAGAACCCAGTCATGGCTGTCAGACAATTTCTGTGCCCACATCACCCCTTTCATCTGGCCAACTGATTCCCCAGACTGCAAACCCTTTGATTATGTATGGGGCACAGTTGAGTGAGAGACCAACAAAACTCCTTGTAACACCAAAGATAAACTGAAGGCAAGGATTATGGCAGCATTCACTAATTTAAGCAAGGAGACCATCCAGAAGAATTGCAGGAAATTCCAAAGTCATCTAGAGGCTGTGGTTGAAGCTAATTGTGATTTTATTGAATAAATTTACTCTTAAGTATTTCAGGATATCTTTGTGTAATTCTGGTATGTATATCTGTTAAAATGCAATGTCAGTGCTATTTTTTATTTTTGCATAACTTAGGTGATAATTTATCCATCACACATGTACATGTATGACATAATAATGAAACTCTATAAGGTTAAACCTAACATTGAATTCACACACGAATTTGAAATAAGCAATTCTCTACCTTTCCTCAATATGTTATTAATATGAAATAATGAGAAATTAGATTTTAAGGTAAAACCAACAAACAAAAAACGTTCTAATCAACTTCTATTCCTACCACAACCAAAAAATAAAATCTGGACTAGTCATAGGATTTTACCTTAGAGCCCTTAGGATATGCAGCCTAAATGAAGTAGAGGGATATATTGAGAAAACTTTCAAACTTCTCCACTACCAATATCATTTCATCCTCAACACAAAAAAATGAGCTTAAAAAATCCATAAAGAAAAATAAACCCAACACCAATACAAATACCAGAATTTACTAAATAAATTATTTACAATGCAAAAATGTTTATGTGGGTGAGACATCACATGATCTAAAAGCCCGCATCTACAAACATATAAGAGACTTGCAATTGGACAATTGATCTAACTCTTTTATTTTGTATTGAAACGATGCTGGATATAACTTTGATTTCACGAATGCCACCCTAATTAAAAATGAACATAATACTTAAGGAGAAAATACATTGTAAACTTTATAATAGCATTATTACCAACTATAAACACACATCTAAAACATTACATTACATCACCATCTTTCTTTGAATCCACTCTTAAAGAATCTAACTTATATCTAACACAAAGAATACATTCCTAAAGAAGCAAACCATAAAATCAAAACCCTGCAACTTCCTGCTGCAAGGGTTGGTGGCATAAAGAGCAAGATAAAAACCCCTACTAGACAGACAAATGCACACAGTTACAAATACACATTACCATTCATTGCCCACTTAAACATACAAAATTCTTCAAAAACCTACATACACATAGAGTTATCCATGGTTTTAATACATGTGACATGTGTCTAACCAATGAGAATGGACCCACACATCATTGAAAATAGCAGTGTTTTCTGTCTTTTTGTCTGTTTTCTTTTAGTCTCTGATGAAGCTTTAATATAAGTGAAACATGTTAGATTGATATACATTTCCTGCTTGTTCTTTTATTTTATCATCACATATATGTAATTATATGTACATATATGTATATGTATATATGTATGTCTGTACATGTACATATATGTACATATATATGTATGTATATGTACAGATATGTATATATGTATGTATATGTACGTGTATATGTATGCATGTGTGTATATGTATGTCTGTATGTCTACAATTCCTGATGCAGATGTCTGCTCTGCTTTTGTGTTTGTTCAACAGCCCATCTGTGGTTTATACTGCAACTATGCTGAGCAAACCTTGTTTATAGTTTCTGGGAAAGAGCACATTTATTTGGTGTGATCAACAGTCTGAACGCAGCCATTACACTCAAACCCTTGGTTACTATGTCCTGCGTATTTGTGCCAGCGCAACCATCAATGGCTCCCAAATAGTTCTACCAAATTTCACTCTCAAGGATTGGGTCGACTCATAGTATGGTTTTCATGCATTTTCCAAAGTTGCTGCATGATGGGATTTTGCCTCCTTGGGCTGATAACATCAAAAAGTCACCTTATTGATAAATCATCCATGATGAGATTTAAACCCAGATCACATGGTCAGAAAGCAAATGTTCTAACCACTCAGCCATGCACCCATATGGATATATATATATATATATATATATATATATATATATATATATATATATATCAATTTCAGTTGAGCTCTCTGGGGACGAGGTGTGGGTTAGTAAACAGTGACTATTATAGCTACATAGCGAGACTCTTCGCAGATGTGAATTGAGTCACTGTCGGTCACTGGGCGTGTTTCTAAAAATAAATACGCTAAAAATCCACTTTCATCCCTACCGTGCGCTGACGGCTTAATGGTTAGAATCTCCGACTGACATCAATTCAGTTTCCTAGCTAGAGGCAACTGGATGTCTAGCCACACTGATGAGCTGTGAAACAGCGAAACAGTCTGTCTGTGGATGACGTTATATATATATATATATATATATATACTAGCTTAAAAGCTGCCTGATAGGGTGGCATTTAAGCTAGCTTCTGTGGAGGAATACTCATGAAGCCTTTGGTCTAACAATAACACTTCATGCATTGAGTACATATTAATTTTTATTAAACTTGAAAAAATATTTTTCAAACAGTTAACAGTTTTATTTTAATAGATAAAGGAGATGTTGGAAGTTAGAAAGTTGTGTCCCTTTAATTAAAAAAGCGTGACATTTTCACATTTATTATATACATATATGTTTTTATCCATGCATATATATATAAGTGGATATTAATGTCAACATCCAGTGGCAACAGTCTGTTTCATGTCAAATGCACTTGTCATGGCATAGCAATTTCATTTGAGTATGAAACAGACTGTTGTTTCAAAGTCCATTCAAGAAACATCAAAAGAACAGTGAATAAGTTTAAAAAAGATGGAACAGTAGAGAAAAATGGACAATGAGGTCACAACAAGATTTCAATTTAGAGCTAAAGAGATCAATTAGAAAAGATACAATTCAATTCATAAAACATTGAATGTGAGAGAGGAGTTTCAGTGATGGGAGTCATATTAGCACTGAAAAAAGACTTGACAATGAAATCATACATGAAACTTGTGAGGTACTTTGTTACTTTAGGACAGAAAGTTAGAAGGTTAGGGAGGGTGAAGATCATCTTGAATAAGTTGGAAAATGATCCTGGAATAATATATATGTCTATTTGAACTTTATTTCAATACTTCATGAGCTCCTGATCCTTACCTATTATTAATTAATGATGAACATGTCATTTTTGTTTTTGATCAAATTCATCACAATTTTTCTGTTAAGGTTGAAGAGTAATTATATATTATTATTGCTCAAAGTAGAGACTAACAGTGTTATAAAAACCTCAGAGAATTCCAGTAAGATATCATTAATAATTTCTCAGATACAAGAGCTTAATCTAACAATTTGACAATATTGAGATATATAACGTCATCCACAGACAGACTGTTTCGCTGTTTACAGCTCATCAGTGTGGCTAGACATCCGGTTGCCTCTAGCTAGGATCAAAACCCAACTGAATTGGTGTCAGTCGGAGCTTCTAACCACTAAGCCGTCGGCGCACGGTAGGAATATATATATATAATGAATGCAGTGTTGTGGAGGGAAGTTTAACTGATGAACTGGACATGTCAGTGATGGTCATACTTGCTTTGTGAGTCAACAGCCACAATATATATGTATGTGTGTGTGTATATATATATATATATATATACACACACAATATATATGTATGTGTGTATATATATATATATATATGTATGTGTGTGTATATATATATATATATATATATGAGTCGACAACCACAACAATATATATGTATGTGTGTGTGTATATATATATATATATATATATATATATATATATATATACACACAATATATATATATATGTGTATATATATATATGTGTGTGTGTATATATATATATATATATATATATATATGTGAGTCGACAGCCACAATATATATGTATGTGTGTGTGTGTGTATATATATATACACACACACACACACATATATATATATAAAAATATGCAGTGGGGTGGTAAGAGATATGTTGTAAGCAGGCAGCTGAGATAGCTCACATGTGTGTACTCATCCCTCATTTGTCCCAGGTGAATAGTTGTTGAAAAAGAGAAGAATTATTAACAAACAACCAGAATTTTATTTATTTTTCTTTTTCCTATTTTTATTTTTTTGAAAGTCAATGAAAATGAAAGTAATTTCTTTTTTTGAAAATATCTCTTTGCTATTTCCTTTTTTTCCAATAAGCTTATTTAAGATAGATTTTCTCAATTTTTTTCTATTCTTCCTATAAATAACTTGGCTAATGAACTCATTCTCTGACATAGAAATGCCGGCATGCATATACCATACCATACCCCCCCACAACACACACACACCTATATAAACATACCTATATATTCATATATATCTGTTTAATTACCCAAACACACACATATACTTAAATGAATATACACATAGAAACACACAGATATTCACTCATATGTATACACATTAATTTGTAACATAGACAACAAATATGAACTGATTTTATATCTTTAATTTTGTGCATCCTGCATTGTTTGTTTTAGATTTTGTCAACTGCACAGTATAGTAGTGTCATTTGGGTACCCTCTGCAAGAAAAAGAGCACCGCCAGATATTTGGAAACGGCATGCTGTACTGCTTGGCATTCATGCTGGAAGCTCCAATACAAACATTTCAGATTGTTTGGGTATGGCAGCTCAGAAAAACTCACTCTGATCTTTTTGATAAGAAAAGAATTTGTTGGTGAGATTCAAATGATGGCTTATATCAAGTAACTTGAGCATGCAGTGCTGCCCTTGGTTAAGAGGGTGGTTGTTGGTAGAGACTATGTCTGGTTTCAGGACTCTGCACCATGCCACACATGCAGGAGAACACAGTGATGGCCATCAGACAATTTCTGTGACCACATCACCCCTTACATCTGGCCACCTAGACTGCAACCCCCATGATTATTATGTGTGGGATGCAATTGAGTGAGAGTCCAACAAAACTCCTTGTAACTCCAAAGATGAACTGAATTCAGAGATTATGGCAGCATTCAACAACTTAAACAAAGAGACTATCCAGAGGAGATGCAGGAGATTCCAAAGTCATCTGGAGGGCGTGGATGAAGCCAATGGCAATTTTATTGAATAAATTTACTTTTTAGTATTTCAAGATATTTTTGTGTAATTTTGGTAAATATATTTGTTAAAATGAGTTTACAGTGTTATTTTCATTTTTGCATTATTTAGATAACAATTTATCCATTGCACCCTATATATATAATAATAATATATATATATATATATATATATATATATATATATATAGAGAGAGAGAGAGAGAGAGAGTTTTTATGCATCTGCTGCAAAGTTGTCTGTTTCTGACTGTAAGTATGGGGCATTTACTGCTATATAGGAAATTAGATATTACCTACCAGCACACCACACTTTGCTTTATTTCTGACAACATTTTTTCTGTATCTTAATACTTAGCTTAGTTTCTGAAAGACAACTTTCACAATTCTTATGCACACTCAGATTTCCATTTCACATTTACCTGAATCTGTTACTATATTACCCAAATTATTAAATTTCTGCACCTGCTGGATGTTGAGATCCCCAATATGCAGTTCACATCTTGTGTAGTCTCTTGCTGACTACCAAGCATTCTGTCTTCTTGCATTTAATGATTAGTCCTTTCTTCTTGCTTTCTTTGACTACCTTATCTGATACTTCTTTTAGTTTTCTTTCTGAGTCTGCCATCAACATGGGTGTCACTTGTATATCTTATGTTGTTAAGATTATGTTTGTCAGTAATAAATCCTGTTAGGTCTTCCAGTATTCTAAGGATCACCTTGCTGTATAGATTGCTAATGAAATGAGCTTGATTAGCACTGGGTGCCACTCTGGTTCTGCATTGTGCCAAATTAAACAAAGCTTAGGAAATATATGAATTGATCCAAAAAGTAATTCCGTCTGTTTTAATATATTGGCCCATAATATCAGCAGTGGAAGTTGGTGTTGTGTTGTAAATAGAAAAGGTTGACATATAGAAAATATGAAGTAGTTTATTCTGGAGAATAATATGGTACATGATTGAGAACACAGAATAATGTAATAAACAGTTAATTGTTAACACCTCTCATTCAGTGAAAGAGTGTGCTGTTTAAATAGTCTTAGACCAGTTCATCTTGTGGGGGTGTTTAGCTACTCCACAACAGTTGGTAATATAGCAGTAGAGGTTGAAACTTTCCAACTATGATCCATAATATTTCTGACCTATTAAAGATAGAAGCTTAGTGTCAGCTTTGTAAAATGGTGTCTGACATGAAAGTCTGCTTGTAGCATAGATGTGGAAAAAAATTCCTCCACAGGGAGAGTAAAAAGTAGATATGAGTTCAGGCAGGAGTTTTAGCAGCAGTAACAGTGATGTATGTGGCAAGCTACATTTCAGGTGATCTTGCACAGCCATCAACTCACAAATAAAGAGTACCTCAATCAGTTCATCCAGATTATGACACAGAAACTTTGTATAGAGCCGAATACTGGCTTCAGTATTGAAAATGAGAGTTTCCTGTCATACATTATGATTGGTGACAAGATGTGGTGTCACCACTATGAAATGGAATCAACACAACACTTCATTTTATAGTGACAGGTGAATTCTGTCAAAGATGTAGTCATAAGCAGGTAAAGTGTCATGCACTCTCTGGTTTAATCTTCTTGGAAATTGGATATACCAATGACTCTGGTCTTGGCTAACCATTGACACTGATTTACACAAATCATTGACTCTGATCTGGACAAACCAATGACTGTTCTTGGCTAACCATTGACACTGATTTAGACAAATCATCGACTCTGATCATTACATCACAACACTGAGCTAAGTCTTAAATTTCTAGGTTCAGGCTGGAGAAGAAAACAATATCTTGCTAATTAATCAAAGTTCATATTGCAATTTTTGGCTGGATCACAACCAGTGTATAAGCTAAATTTGACACAGTGAAAATCAAGCAATACAAAAGTAAAAATACCAGAATTTCTTTTTTCTCTATATCTCATTCTCTGATAAGGTTTTAATAAAAGTGAAACATGTTAGATTGATAAACGTTTCCTATTTGTTCTTTGTCTTATCATGCTGTCAGATTCCAATCCATATTTGATCTTAATTTTATCCCAATACATATATAAATCTATATTAATATATGTTCATGCATTTCTATATGTATATATAAAGTATTTAAATTTTGAAGTATATTAATGTCTGTCTTCATTTTTTCCAATTCCATATATTATTAAATATATGGGCTTAAATCATTTAAACAAATGCATATTTTACAAATGTCTATTTTCATAAAGAAAAGTAAGAATGTTTAATTCATTAAATCAAGGATAAATGATATGAGCACAGAGAAAGCTGATACTTGTTTTCTATTGTTTTATCCAGGGCCTCAATGTGTGCCATGGTACATTCATGCCAGAAAATGAAGCTTGTTTCCTCCAGTAGCTTAGCCAAGTTTCTTCCTCTTTTGATGTTGCAAATAGGGATTTCATTGTAGTTCAAATCCAATGGAAGTTTGAAGGTGGTTTGTGCTGTATGCCTTCCATGCAAGAGGGTAGCAGCAATTCCAGATTATGCTACTGCTAGAGCTACATTTCTTTGGAATCTCACTGCAGATAAAGAAGGTTAGTTAGAAAAGTTTTACCAGTACCTCCAGATGCATCCAAGAAGAAAATCCCTCCACTGTTGTTGCTGATGTCATCAAGGATCTCTTGATACACTTACTGTTGGCTTTGGTTCAACAAGGGCTCATTATTTTGAACACATTGCTGCAGATCTTACATGTTGTTTCCTGTTTCTCTCAATATTTCTCAGTTGATTGTTCCAGTTTCTCTGTTTGGATTTGGCAGATCAAAATTGCTGAGATCTCTTTAAGCCAACTTCATCACTTTGTCTTCAGTTTCACAGAGAAGTAAATTTGCAATCTGAGCATTCAGTTTCAATCCTGAATGAGCTAGTCTCATTTGAAGAAGATGAGATCTAAAAGTTAGAGAGTTGTGTCCCTTTAATTGAAAAAGTGTGATGCACACAGACTTTTCGCATTTATTATATAGATAAAGGAGATGTTGGAAGTTAGAAAGTTGTGTCCCTTTAATTTAAAAAAGTGTGACATTTTCGCATTTATTATATACATATATGTTTTTATCCATCCATATATATATATATTTGTATCAGGGATAAACGATATGAGCACAGAGAAAGCTGATACTTGTTTTCTATTGTTTTTTGTTTTTTGCTGTTGTTAATTTTGATTCTTATTTTTCTTCTTAATTCTTTTCATACACAAAGCCTTATTGTTTTGAATAAAAGATATTTAGAAATATGGATACAATTATTTTCTCTGAGACATAATTTTCACCAGATTTATCAACAATGTACAGAAATTAACTTTCAGTAAAATGAAATTCCATATGCATGACAACAAAGCCATTCTACCAACTTTTGAATATATATATATATATATATATATATATATATATATATATATATATATATATATGTGTATTTGGAGGCATGGTGGACTAATGGATAGTGGCTCAGAATGGGTAATTGGAGAGCCAAGTTCGAATTATATTCAAAGTCCATTATATTCACTTACATGCTAATAACCTTGAGAAAGGTATGAATCCTCTTCTCCCTCAAGCTATGGGTAAATAGCAGGACAGACCAGGTTCTATAGCCTTGGATGGCAACTGGTCTACCACAGAAAGAAATGGCAACCTACTGTGAGAAAAATCTGCCTTGTCAGTCATGTATCAGATGATACATGATCGCCTAAATATGTATGATGTATGGCACATAACTGACTGATATATATATATATATATATATATATATATATATATATATAAGCAAATAATTTTTAGTATCAAAGCATATTAAAAAATTTTAAGATATTAATATTTAACGATTAAAATTGAATAAAATAAATATAACTTAAGACGCCTTTCAACTGACACTGAAGGGATGGTTTTTTTTTTAAATAGGATCTTAAAATTAAAGACATGTTGGTCAAAAGGCACCTTAGGCTATATTTATTTTATTTGATTTTAATTGTTAAATATGTGTGGACACTGACACATATAGGTATGTACACAATATATCAGATTTTATTAAGCAACTCAATGTTTTTACAGTTCAATTGGATTTAACCAACTGATGTTAGAAAAATGTTCAAGATATTGTCTTTTTACAATAATATTCACCCTGTACAAGGCCCAAGTGCCACTAGAGGTAGAGGGTTCCAGATTATAAGGATATGTGGGAGAAATACTGGTTAAACCTAGACTTGAACAGGTTAAGATCAACTATTGTATCAATTTTCACTGACAACTATTGTATCATTTTTTGATTCAATTTTTGATACAATAGTTGTCAGTGAAAATGAATACCCTACTGCCCCTTGTTAAAATGATTGGATTTACCCATATCCATAGAAACTAAAATTATGAATGTATGTGCTTGTAAAACTCAGTAAATTTCAAAATAAGTTATTCCAAAATTCACTTGGAAATGAAACAGAACTAGGGACTTTAATTTAATTTAATTCTATAACTGAATTTGAAGTTTATAGCTTCTATTTTTGAAACATGTTAATTCCTGTGTAGCAATTGAACCATATTTTTAAATAAGTAAATTTATAATATTTACGCTCTGTAGATTTGCATTGAGCACTGTTTTGGAAAAAGTAAAAATATTAATAAGAACACCGGATTATATATCCTACTGTTCTTTCTTTTTTTTATAACACACACACACACACACACACACATATATATATATATATATATGAAGAAAAATTTTGAAAAAACAAACAAAAATCCTTAAATGCAATTATGTTGTTTAAAATGAATGAAATTCATTTTAAACAACATAATTGCATCTAAGGATTTTAGTTTGTTTCAAAAAATTTTTCTTCATTCTGTCGGATTTATATCCATTTACATTTGCTTACATATATATATATATATATATATATATATATATATATATATATATATATATGGTATTTATTTTTTAATGTCAGATATCTAACTCTAACCCTGCACCATAAGAAAGTTATAACTTCAGGAGAAAAACATAATTTTCTTTAATCATTTCACTCTAAGCAAGGCTATAAAGCCATGAAGATGCAAAGAGTGTGAACAAAAATGAGAAAAATAAAAAAAAAACATTATTTAGGAGAGAGGATATTAAAAGCATAGGAATTAAGAAGACAAAAAATAATGATTGGCATTGCCTTTAAATTTTAGAAAATTAAAATTAACTGAAAGACAGAAGAGAGTTCTACAATTGAGAAGTACAAGAGAAGAAATGGTTAGCATAGACCTTAGGGTTACATTTAGTCATTTCAATGGTAGATGTCATTGTATGATGGGAGCATAACTTTGGAAATTGTGAAAAAGTTGAACAGATCATAGAGGAATGAAAACAAAAATTGAAAACATTGATAAGATAAGAACAATTAAACAGGTAAAAAACGAGAAAAGCGGATTGACAGGCAAGGACAAGCAAGACTGAGCATGTGTTCAACCATGTGTGAGAAAAAATATTTAATTTAAAATTTTAGCATTCCCTCTCAGTACTTAATATTATAACTGACACTTGTATTTTTATATCTCCCACTCCTAAACATATATAACTCCATTCACAAAAACATTATTTTAGCCTGATGTCCTTTTAAAGGATGAAACATGTTACACAAATTTTTTCCCACTTTGTTATTCATTTGCCTAACAGAATCATTGTAAATCCTTGGCCAAGAGAGCATAATGACAATGCTGATTATTGCCCGCAGTACCAAAGAAGGTTTCAAAGACAGAAAATAAAGGGAATGATCCCCAGTTTCTTCAAACAGTAATCCAAGCATGAAGTCCATAAAAAGAGTATGTGAAAATGCAAAATGAAAAGCACATATCAATAAGTAAAATAAAATAATGATTTATTCTGGAATATGGGATATTGTGTGAATCAAATATATGATTTGGATATATTTATGAATGAAGATTCATATTGTACTCTACATATTGTAAAGCTGATAAATCATGAAAAAATTTATAACAATATTCTTCATAAGGAGAGATATTATAAACTGAAATTATTAAATATATATCTAAATATAAGTACATGTTGAAAATGTTACCAGTATTGGTTGGTTGATACCAATTTTACTGTAACAAAATTGACAGAATATATATATATATATATATATAGGTAAAAATCCATGGGTAAGTAATCCCAATAATATAAAATATTAAAACTGAAAAACTGATCTGCAAAGAAAGCTCAATGTGTTTATTACAGAGCATATATTTTATTATATTTTATTTTATCTTCAAACCCTTTGGTGTTGATAAACCTTGGAAGTTTAATTTCTTGCAGGGTGAAATAGCCATACAGATGGGGTATTTCTGAGTTTCATTTATATAATTTATATATATATATATATATATATATATATATATGTATATATATAATATGTGCATGTGTGTACTCATATACACAGAGAATCCTGTATACTCAAATATATGCATGTATAGGTATCTATATGTAGAAACCTATATATGTGTATGTCAGATATCAACTCAAAGATACATACGTACTTGTGTATATGTATATATAATTCTACATTGTATATAAGAAAATATACATTTAGTGACACACACATTTATTCATTTCTTTATGCATTTACACATGCTATATTTTAAGTTTTATACAAAAAATATAAAGATAGCTATAAATTTATATATCATTTACAAACATTATAATGGTATAACTCTACATTATCAACCTGAAGGTCTGTTTCTCTACCCCACATATCCACATAAAATGTACCCCTTACATTGAGTAGCTCCTGGGCCTTGTACAGGGTGAACCTCACTGTAAACACACATACACACATACATACATGCAGACACACACACACACACACACACACACACACATGTATATATACTGTTGTATTTCACTATGTATATATATATATATATATATATATATATACATACACATACACAATGAAATACAATAGTGAACCTGGTAATAAAAAGTGCTCAATACGAAGTAGAGCCTATAAAATGTAAGAAAAATATAGAAAATAAACAGTGATACTTGAGTTTCACCCATGAAATGAAGGATCTTTAGGTCAGGTACATTTTTTACACTAAAACAGAACCCGGTCTGATCCATCAATTCAAGGGTGAAACTCAAGTTGCCCTAGTTTTATTTTTTTATTCTGTATTTTCCTTATATATATGATTACATATATATATATATATATATATATATATATATATATATATATATATAATTATTTATTAAAAAATTATAACATAAATATGTCAAGTTTTTTGAATTGTCATATACTTGTATTTTGATTGGTCATCCCAGCTTATGTAACGGCATTTCCCCTAGCGAGGGGTGTTTGATTGATTTAAACCTTTTAAAACTCTTTATTCTACATTCAACACCATCACTTGATAAAACATCAGAAGAGTCGAAACAAAATGACTATTTTTGTAGTGATTTTATAACATATTTATGTTATAATTTTCGAATAAATAATTATATTTGCTCTACTCTGTATTGAGCACTCTTTTAAGAATAGTATTTCTTGGTTGTTATTGGAGTTTATTCTGCATACACCAATCCTATACTTGGATATATATATATATATATATATATATATATATATATATAGAGAGAGAGAGAGAGAGAGAGATACTACATGGTAATTTAGAATTTTAATAGCATGCAAAAAAAACAAATGTAGTATGGAACTTTTCTATGAGCCTTTGTGAGTAGTACTTGAACTGCTAATTTCTATAATCTCTGAAAGGGTCTTCCAATAACTTGGATCGATTTTAAATGTGAATTAAGTTTAAAATTGGCCCAAGTTATTGGATTTTTTTCCCTATATATATATATATATATATATATATATATATATATATATATATATATATATATATATGCAATCTTACACATATATCATGTTGAAATAGCACGTCTAGTACGATCACTGAAGTCAAGCAACATTGGAGCTGTCAGTACCTAAATGGGTGACCATTTGAGAATGGCAAATACTGTAAGCCTTGATGTGTGGGTGATATAATGAAAAGTGGCTTTGAATTGTTAATCAGAGAGCTGAGTTCCAATTCCAGTTGCGTTCGTTATATTCACTTACACATAAATACTCTTAGGAAAGCTGTAAATCCACCGTTTATCCCTCCAGCTATGGGTTAATTATTAAGATTTGTTTGACTAATTCATTATTATATCCCCACAAAAATTCTTAGAATGTAAAAATGTTTTCTGGCTTTGAATAACCTGCAAATGGTTGGTAAGACACAGAAAATCGATCAGTTAAAAATACAATATATAAAATATACCTATATTTCATTATCTTTTATGACTTGCAGTTTCATGTGGATGCACAGTTTATTTATTGGTTGTCATACAGTCATCAGCCAGTTGAAACAGGTAAGAAATTCAATATTAAATTTATATACACTACAGTTTAAAAGTTTCAGACTACTCCCAGTAATTTTTTAAATTAGCCCCAAAAAGTAGTTGTTTTGTTTTGTTAAGAGAAAATTATTATACATGGTTAAAAAAAGTGGAACATGATTTTTTATTAGAAATTTTATTATGACAAAAAGAAAAACAAACATTTTATTACCAAATTTTGTTCTTGTCAAAATATCCTCCTTTAAGCTTGATTACTGCAGCACAAATCTTTTGCAAAAAGTTTCTCAAAGTATAAGTTTGATAATTGATTCCATTCTTTTTTCAAAACTTTTACTCTCATTTTCATTTTTTTGGATCAAAAGGTTTTCACTCATCTGTCAAATTTATTCCATGCTAATTCTGTGGGTTATTTCAAACTTTTGAACTGTAGTGTATATATATATATATATATATATATATATATATAAATATATAGAAAATAGGAAGGAACTGGTTAGGTAAATAATCCAAAGTCCCTTAGTATTTTAGTTATTATTTTTAATTTTGGATTCCCAAAAAAATTTCGCTTGAAGTTGGAACAGAGCTTATTTTAACTCAATTTAATTTAAATAATTATATTAAAAGTTTTTCGGCTCTTGTTTTGAAACATGAGACTTCTTATGTAGCATTTGGAATCATATTTTTAAATAAAAATATATATATATATATATATATATATATATATATATATATATATATATGTTGTTGTTGTTGTTGTTGTGTGTGTGTGTTTGTTATTATGAAAGAAAATTGTAAAGCAGCCAGTACCCCATGAAACAATGTTAAGCTAATTTGATTTCCATCAAAGAAATGAATTTATGAAAAAGTAAGAAATTGTAAAAATCAATTAAT
>CAHIKZ030005149.1:480000-627500 GCA_903632075.3 Acanthosepion pharaonis
TTCAAAGACCTTAATTTGAAAGAGTATAGATATGTGTATGTATGTATTTAAGATATTTGACAAATGTGAGAATATATATATATATATATATATATATATATATATATTTAAATTTATGTGTTTGTGTGATTGTGATTATTTATATTATTATTGTTAATTTCAGTTGCTATGCGCTCTGGTTTTTGTTTCGTGTTAAAAGCTATCATTATTTTTATTATTATTATAATTAATGATGGTGATGATGACACTTTTTTCTGTTTGGATTTCCTTCTTCTATGCAGTTATTACAATTATCATCATTTATGATTTGCAGTTATTATCAGTGTTATTAGCTATTATTCCCCATGTGCTTTTTCTAATTTAAACTTTTAGAATCAGTATATTGATAACTTTTATAATTCTTAATTTTATTCTATGCTTTAACATAGCATATCAATTTTTTTAGCAGTTATTCTAATTACCAACATTATCAGTAATGAATGTTATTATTTTTATGACAGTATTATTATTATTTATTATTATTACAATTATTACTTTTCTTTGTTGTTTCTATTTCAAAAACACATTACCACATTTTTCACTTTGTAGTGCTGAGAAGGAATTTGTAATTATATAGACTCTTCTAATTTAAAATTTACCTATCTAACATTCTGCCAAATTGCTATATACATATTGTCATTTCTGGCTGTACAATTTTCCATTTAAGAGAAAAGATTTGAAAGAAAAATAAACTAAACAAAATAAAATTGAAGGGAAAGGAGAACAAGCCTGAATTTTAGAAATGGATTGAAAACTTGAAGCGCATTGCTTTTACATTAATATTCTTGTTGTCATTTATAATACTATTATTATTATTTTTTTTTCATGAACAGCAGTATCAATATAAAACATTTCTATAATTATACATAGATTTATCCATAAACTATTTGTATTAAGATGCAATATATACAAAAATATGTGTAGAAAAGTAGATATGAATTTTAATATGCATTATTATTATTAAAAGCAACTATTAACTAATTTAATTAATCCCTTCCAGCAGAATACATGCATAATTATACATTGTATTATTATCATCATTATCATTATTATTATTACCATTATTATTATTAAGCACTTTCACTGTTATTAACTATTACAATTGCATTCAGCATTATCATTATTGTGCATTATAATAAAAGTTAATGCATTATCAATATTAACTTTCATTATAATGCACAATTCTGTTGTTGCTGATAATATTGTTGTTATCATTATTTTAAAATTGCAAGGAGTGTCTTTCCTGGGAAAATTAGTCTTCATTTAAAAAAGAAAAGAAAAAAAATTTTTTTTTCATTTTTTTTTTCATTTTTTTTTTTTCTCTGTTATATTTCACTAGCTATTCTCCAGGCTTTTGTCATAAATATAATCATACTAATTTATGTATGTCATTCTTGGAAATGTATATAATAATACATCTGCCAATATATTCCCTTCCCCCCACCAACTCTCTTCAAATCTGCATTCTTGTTTATTTAAATGGAATTGTGATTGTACAACTCTCTGAAATAATGTATGGACATACATCTATATATATGTATATATATATATATACAGTAAGTAGAGGATACTCTACACTCTCTCTTTCCTATGTATGTAACACAGAAATACATACATGTATACACACACACACACACATATATTTATGCATATACAAAAGAACATGAATACATTTAAATAATAAGCTTGATTCCATGTGTATTTACAAAAATTTACATAGTAACAAAGTAATATACTTTTACATCTATATATAAAAACAATCTGCTTTGATATGCATATATAAGGGGAGACATATTTATAAACTTATTTATTAATGAACATTTCAGACATGCGCACACACAAAATATATTAAACTGGATGTTTATATATATATATATATATATATATATATATATATATATATATGCCCAATATACCAGTATGCATTAATACAGTTCAATAGGAGTAGATAAGTTTGCCTAATGTCCCGTTCACACTCCTCCCCAATGTTATTGAACATATGTAAAGGTTTATCTCTTGTTTCCTGTTTAGGACTAGGTTTCTGCTAACCTTGTCTTCTCATTCTCTTTCACTCCCAGTTGTCCTTTGCATCTTAGTGTCATTGTCACCTTGCTTGGGATGAATTGATCAAAATATATATATATATAAAATGTTCATATATTTTGATATATACATAATATTATGCAAGTTAGTGTTTTCATTATAAAATTGTATTAACCAGTTGATATTATACAATTTTTCAGGCTAGACTTATAGCATTATTTTAGCATACAATTTTCAGCTTAAGATATTTATCTTAATGAGAAATATTTACAAATAATTTATTTGTTAATTTAAGAGTTTATAGTGCAACTTATATATATATATATATATATATATATATATATATATATCGATGTGCGTTGTGGTGTAATGGATATTGGCTCAGAATGAGAACTAGGAGAGCTGAGTTTGAATTCCACTCATTCGTTCGATTCACTTATGCACAAATACCCTTTGGAAAGGTATGAATCCATCTTTTTGCCTCCAAGCTATGGGTTGAGTAGCAGGACAGACTGGATTCTTTAGCCTTTGTTAGCAACCAGTCTACTACAGAAAGAAATGCCAACCTTTGCGGTAAAAAAATCTGCCTTGTCAGTCATGTATCGAAAGACACATGATCACCCAAGCATGTATCACATATGGCACTTAACTGACTGATATATATATATATAATTACATATATCTCTATAAAGATAACCATGTATTGTAAGAAAGATATAGCCTCAAAATCAAAACATGAAATTATAAGGTTTTTGAGTGATAAGAATGCAACTTTGGAAATTGTAAAAGAAATTGAATGGAAATCATGGAACAATGAAAAAAATGATCTGAAATTATTCACAAGAAAAACAACTAGATTTAAGAAAGTCACCAAAAAGATTTGCGAAAAATTGAGATAGTAATAAAGAACGATTGACCAGAACGAAGATATGTAAAGGACCTGATGTTGTCAATGCAGACATTGAGAAAAGATGCAGTATATTAAGAATGTTGATTAAAGACATGAAAGCAATTCAATTTGTGCCTTTTAAATATGTCAGCGAGTTGAAGATTTATATGCAGTCTGATTTCTTAAGATTAATTTTTAGTGATGAATGTAGAGCTGCATTAGATAGACATGATATTTGGCTGTATGACTTAAAAGACAACAAAATGGAATAATGTGTTGCCAGTAAATTTATAGGTCCCTTCAGAGTTGTGGATGGTAACAAGATAAATGCAGAGCATTACTGAAAGAAATATTAACGATGAAAGAGTAGAAAAGTTTTTTTAAAAAAATCAATGAATGAAAAACAGATGAAGGTTGCAAAATAACAAGAAGCCTAATAATAAAATAATAATTTATTCAGATATATGGGATAATGTGTTAGACAAATGTTCCTATGGCCGATATTGTTTTTATCTATTTTAAATGGACATTTAAATTGCACTTAGTTTGTTTCCATAATAATGATAATAATTTAATAATGATAAATATTAAAAATTGAAACTAATATCACTCATATAAGTTAAAATACATATTGAATATTTTGTCAAGATCATATGGTTACTAACAATTTTATTGTGAAAACATTAACTTATAAAATGGAATCTGATCTGGTGTTTATACAGCAAATCACTTAATGGCATATTTAAATACATAGATCAATTCACATATGTATTCATTCACTAATAATGATTTATATAGATATCTGTATATAATAATACATATATGTGTGTTAATTTGTACATTTGGATATATATCAAGGAGTAATGAATACATAAATGCATATGTACACATTTCTACATATATATATATATATATATATATATATATATATATATATATATATATATATATATATATGTAAATATAAATATCTGTTGGTATGAAATTTATTTCATGACATACATGTTTACATGTACAGATACACATATATTATTATATATACATTCATCTTGAGAATATGTTCTATTAATTTGTATATATCATAATAATCTAAGACAAATGAATGACAAAGTGGAAAAAATTCTGTGTTGTGTTTCCTCCTCTGAAAGGTCTTCACTGAACTCAAGTAATGTTGTCTATTGATAGAATTATGTATGTCTTGGAAAGGTAGGCTGAGATATAAAAATACAACCATGGAAATGCTGTAGATGTTGAAACACTGAAATTTTCAGATATTTTTTTAAAGATTATATGAGCGCAAAAGGTAGCTTTTACAGAACAATACACTAAATGTGTTAGTTGCTCACTGTAATGAGTCTGACCATAGTTTCAATTTAAAAAAAAATTAAAAGAGAAAGCAACTTGCTAAGGTGAAAGTGTATAGAAAGTGCTTGGATTGCTAGATCTTCCATGGTAAATTTGCACCAAGCTTCTTACATTTCACCTTTCTTGGCATGTCATTTTATTACCACAATGTGAGATATGTAATAATAAAAGTGATAAAATGCAAAAGACAAAAGATAAAGGAAACTTAAATTGGTTGGACTACATTCTCAGACAATTTAAAATTTCAGCATTTCAGCACTTTCTGTGTTTCCTCTTGGGGCATAGTTATAACTGACACTCGTGTTTTATATCTCTCCCTGCCCTTCCTATACATATATAATTCCAACCACAAAAATTTTACACAGAATTTTTCCCACTTTGTCATTCATTTGCCTAATATGCATTCATGTTATCTATATATAACTGTTGTAATATATATATTTTCATATATATATATATATATATATATATATATATATATATGTGTGTGTATATATATATATGTGTGTGTGTGTGTGTATGTGTATATATCTGAGTATGTGTGTGTGTGCCATGTACAGACAGAAATAGATAGAAAGATAGATATATTCACAGATATGAATACATCCACTCTCACAGAAATGAGTAAATAAATACATAGACTCATGCATGCCAACATCCATACTTGTCAACAGTTTCTCGTAGTTTTACTTGATATTAATATATTAATATTAAGTATTAATATATTAAATATTAATATATTAATATAAAATAATATGATATAATAATATAAAATAATAAAATAAAATAATAAAAAATAAAATAAAAATAAAACTAAATAAAAATATAAAATAAAAATAAAATAAGAAATAAAAATGAAATAATAAAGAATAAAATAATATAATGTAATATATGATATAATAATATGAAATAATAATAATAAAAAATAAAATAAAAATGAAATAAAAAAAATAAAAATAAAACAATAAATAATAAAATAATATAATACAGTGTAAACCCGGATATAAGAGACCCGGATATAAGAGAAACCCGGATATAAGAGAGATTTTCTCTGGTCCCAAATTAGAGCCTGTGTTAATGTATATAAAATAGACCAAACCCGGATATAAGAGACTTCTTCTCCGGTCCCGACAACTCTCTTATATCCGGGTTACACTGTATGATATAATATTAATATTAAATATATTAATATTAAAATATTAATATTGATATTGATTTTAATATTGAACTTTAAAGAAATAAATCAGTTTGGGCCAATGTTTAGCCTTTTATGAACTGAGAAGATTTCAGTAAAACACAACTTTAAGAAAAAGGGAAGTGAAAGGCTGTCAGTTTGTATAAAATAACAATTTAACATACTCTGCCCAATAAACATAGTCAAATTTTGCCTGCTCAGAATATATCAAAAGTACACACCTAAAGACACACATACATATGTATATATGCATTAATGTTAGCACAGTTTAGATATATACAAGTGCAAAAACATTCACATACAATCATTAACACATGCATACACTTACATACATCAAATACTTACATATAGTTCTATACAGGCAATCCCAAAATAAAGTGTCCCCCACCAAAGGAGTGTTTCTCTCAGAAAGATAATTTTCAACATCTTTTCCACATATGCTATATATATATATATATATATATATATATATATATATATATATATATATATATATATATATTTGTGTCTGTGTGTGTGTGTCTGTGCAGGTGCATATATATGTGTGTGTGTGTGCTTATTAGCTTAAAAGTTTCTATGGTACAGGTGGCAATGGACGGGGATTAGATGCAATTTGACTATTGGCTGGGAGGTTTCTGCCTTGTGACTGGTGGCCTGAACTGCCATTGTCCCTATAGTCATAGATTTTTGGCCTGTCCAACTTGTGTTGTGCTTATAAAAACATCTGGACATGACACTGCTTGTGTCACTTGGCGTGTGTTGTAAGGACGAGGTGGTGTCTCTCATCAGCAGGTGGTCAGTTTGGGATGAAGGGGAAATGCAGGATTTTGAGGAGTAAAGATCTGCAAAACACAGAAAGAGAAACAACAGAGAAAAGAGAATGGAAAGAAAAGCAATAATAAATAATTAAAAAAATACATACATACATATATATATATATATATATATATATATATATATATATATATATATATATAAAATGTCTCAATGTTTGTAGTTATTATCATCATAAGTAAGAAATATGAATCTTCTACAGAGCCAAAATAAAATCTCTTTTCACAATGTATATTTAATTAATTCATTCCGCATAATTACGCATGTTAATATATGTTGCATATATTTCTTATATTTATTCACATCATCCTGAATATATTATAATCTAACATAATGCATGTTTTTAATAAATCATTCGCAATTCATAGTAAAATCATTTGAAATGCATTTTTATAGGAAATCATCTGCAATATATTTTAAAATGTTAGCAGTGCATTTTCAAGGTAAATCATCTGTAATGTATTCTTGTAGTAAATAATCATCAGTGTAATTTCATATTAATCATCTACAATACATTTTCATAGTAGGTTACCTGCAACATATTATCGTAGCAAATTGCTTTAGTGCATTTTCCCAGAAAATATTCTAAAATATATTTTTATAGTAAGTGACATAATATATTTTCATAATAAATCACTTCAATGCAATTTAATACAGAATCATCTGCAGTCAAATGTAGTATATTTTTTACAAGTCTTATGAAACATTCTGAAGTTTGGATAACTTGTTTTACATGAACTTACAGAAGCAAGCATTGTTCAGTGTTTAAACATTTGTCTTTCTCTTCACTGATGAGAAAATCAAAATGTCAAAATTTATGTTGAGATTCAAAATTGCCTTAGACATTTCTGTATAAACAGAATGGAAGGGGAAGTTTTCTTCATTTGGCAGAATTCTTTAAAAAATATTGCTGGAACTATTAATGTATAACATTAAAGTTGGCAACTGACTTATTTGAAGGATGTATCGGAACAGAAAAAGAAGTACTTTCTCTTTCAGTTTCCTCCAAATATGTTACCTTCAGATTAATACTAGATTTGTTCTAAATGACAATCATATTTTTTTATTAAATTTCACCCAATACAAGGCCATTCAAGCATCAAAATCTGATCAGTTTAGAGTTGGCCAGGCTAGATGTAGCTGTAAGTTCTATGCTAACAGTTTCTTTTCTCACACTTCCTGTTTGTAGAACTCCCATTCAGCTGCATGCTTTCCAGCCAATTTTAATCTGTAAAAATTTAAATGCAATGTCAATCACTATCTACTGTCTTTCTGATTACTCTTTTCTCTTACTTCTCCTCTCACACATTATTAATGCTTGTGTTCTTAATTCTTCTACACTCTGTAAACCTTTGGGTCTTAGTGGCTTTACTGCCTTGTAGGGGGTGATTCTGATTAAAAAAAAAAACAAAGGGAAAAAAAGGGTTTGTGATATAACTGTAATAAGAGGAAGAAGAAAGTGAAGATTATGAGGATAAGGTGTCTAGATAACAACTGAGCCATGACCTGAAAATGTTAAGATTGAAATGTTCAAAGAAGAATCTGTGTGGCAGTAGTTCTTGGGAAAATGTTGGCTGAGTGGAACTTCCTCTTTACAATTTGAATATGGCGCTCATCTGAACATTTATCATGGAAATAAGTCATGATAGGCTTGCAAAATTGTATCTGTGGGGAAAGAGGCTGCAGAGAGGAAAACAAGTCATCCCTGACAAGGCGACATAAACAATTTGGAACTCTGTAAACACTTGAAGGTGTGGATTGGGCAGCTCAGAGCAGTTCCAACAAATTAAAAATATAAAAAAATCAAATTGTTCGAAGAATTTATTAGATCAAAACTGGTACCAATTTTTTTTTAAATGATGAGAGATGATTTATTTGAAAGGTGAAATAAGTGCATAAAAGTCAGTGAAAATACTACTTTTGTGGCAGAATAATGATACTGTAAATTCATATAAATAAAAGTTTTCATTATGAATCAAACCGGAGATGTTTGCATCAACTTATACATGTGACCTTATCATTTGTACCAATCAATAAGAACATGAGACTATATATCTCATACATAACATTCTTATTCTTTTAATTCTAGACTTTGTCAGTTATTGTTGGCTGCTGAGTGTGTGGTTCTGGAGTTTTCTCCAAACGTGGGTTCTACATTCTTGTGAGAATATAAAGGACTCTACGCTCTTTTTTCCTTCTTGACTGGACACATATATCTACTTGGCATCCAGTTTGTCTCATACTCAGGGCAGATTGTTCAACCATCTGTTTACCTCTGAGGAGCAGCCACTGACATCTTGTGAGGCAAGGAACTGTACCTGATTGCTAGGAGGTCATCTTTCAGGTCAACCTTCTGATGCACCTGGTATCTTGGAAGTCTTGATGTGACATTGAGTACAAAGTCTGTTATTGCATCATTTGAGGTGAGTCATAGTACATATGTGTGTTCGCATGTAAAAGTAGGTGTATAAATATAGGTTTAAGTTCTTTACAGTTTATGATAATGATAATATTTGTGCAGTGAACATTTTGCATTTAAGTATTGACAGAATAATAAAAAAAAAGCTCAGTTCTGCTTGTGTTTTCTTCCTCTCTGAAAAAATATGGGATCTAACATGAACATTCATTTTATTCTTTATCCTTATAGCCATATCATGTTGAAACACTGGTTCTCATTATGATCACCAAAGTTAAGCAATGTTGAGCCTGGTCAGAAACTAGATGGGTGATTGCTTGGAAATACTAATGGAAAATGGCTCAGAATTTGAATTTGGAGAGCCAAATTCTAATTCCACTTGGGGTTCTTTTTATTTAATTACATGCAAATAACCTTGGAGAAATGCTATAAATCCACCTCTTCTCCAGATATTTAAAATTTTCTACCTGATTGGTTTAGGGGCCACCAATAAATAATAATATTTAGCTATACTCTGTATTGAGCCCTCTTTTAAATTAAATTTTACATACAATGGATTTATAATCCATTTGTTCTCATTCTACCTGGATATATATATATATATATATATATATATATATATATATATATATATATGGGTGCATAGTGAGGATTTAGAATGTTCATATTCCAACCACAAGACCCAGTTTTGAATCTCAATTGTGTCTGTCAGGTGGTGACTTTTTAATGTTACCAGACTGAGGAGGCAATCCATTGTAAAATTCCTGAAAACCAGTCAAAGTGTTCACCCAAACCTCATTAGTGAAGTTAAAGAGGCAAAACTTTTCAGAAGCCAGTGATGATTGTGTTAGCACAAAGTCAGAACACATTGTGACAGAAGATTTGAGTGTAATGTTGATCATGCCAGATTATATATGCTTTACTAGAGATTGCAAATAAGGTCTGCTCAACAGAGTTACATTATAAACAACAGGTTAGCTCAGTGGTTGTTGAACTGTTGTATCTGAGCAGGTGTATGCAACAGGGATTAGCTAACCACTCTAGCAGACTGCATACTCAAAAATAGTTAGCCAGCCATTATGATATACAGTGTGGCAAAAGAAATATTCATACACCATGAATTTTTTTTATTTAACATAGATTTTATAAAAGAATTTTAAAATACATATGATATTTGTATACCATGGCATAATGCTGCTATATGATATGATCACCATCAAATTTCACCATTGGGACTGTGTTCTTCAGTGCAAAAGCTGTGTCGTCTTTCCTCCAAATGTGAATCCTTGAATTACAGCCAAAAGGGTAAATTTTTGATTCATCTGCCCATAAAACACTCTGCCAAAATTATTCAGGTTTATTGTTATGCTCATGAACAAATTTTAACCAGGCATCCCTATGTTTCTTCAATAGTAGTGAAGTTTTTCTTAGTTGACTTCTATGAAGATCATTGCTTATTGTTTGCTTCATAATAATAATACCTAATGCTTTTAATTCTTGTATTTCTCTCTGAGTAGTCATTGGATTTTCTTGAATTTTGTACTGAATTCTTCTCATTGATCTGGGAGAAATCTTGTGTGGTGCACCAGATCTCAATTTGTTCTCAACAGTTTTCACCTTTTTTTTACTTAGCAATAATGGAAATAATAGTATAAAATGGTATATTCAGAATATCTACTACTTTCCTATAGTTTTTCCTTCCTTCCAATGTTTGATGATCAATTCTTTTTGTGAATTTGATAGTTCCTTGCCTTTCCCCATGATGATAATTATTGTGTGTGAGATTTTTGTGCAGAGATAACCTTATATAAGAAATGAATTGCAGAATGTTCTATCTTGTTCTGGTCATAAAATAATTGGAAGAATCTATCAAAATCTTACAAAGAATTATATAAATAAAGGTAATTTAAACCTTTTGATATTAAAGACATATTTTGTATGAATACTTTTTTCACCTTGAAATTTTATAACATATAATTTTGTTTATAACAATGTTTTCTAATTGTTTTTTGGATATTGCAGCATTATGCAATGGTGCAGAAATATTTTTTTTCATAAGTTATAACTATGTGAATTAAAAAAATTTTCACCGTGTATGTATATTTATTTTTTTCCTCACTGTATATATTATATGCGTTTGTATATATTCATACATTAATTTCAAAATTTACATTATTCATTATACTGCTTATTTTAATCATCTTAGAAAAAGAAGTATTTATGCCTATTTACACATAAGTGAAAATATGTCCATGTATGCATCTATGTATAGATATTAGGTTAGTGCAAAAATAATGACGTAATAATGTCATTTTTTGACCTTAAAAAATACGTGAAAAAACGACATTATTATGTCATTATTTTTGCACCAACCTAATATAAAAACAGTGTGAACAGAGAAATCAACATTCCATGGTTACTTACAGTTTCAAACTTTAAGCAATCATCAGACCACTGTGTATAGATACAAACAATTGAAAATGTGGAAAATCTTAAAACTTTTATATATATATATATATATAAAAGTGAACATTGAAGTCAAATCTCAGAGGTGACAGGTTGTTTCATGCTAGACACAATTGTCAGGCTCAATGATGATTGCATCTAGCATGAAACAGCCTGTCGCCTCTGAGTGTTGACTTCAATGTTCACTTTTATATTTATATTTGCATATGCTCTATCTCTGATACTGAGCACATATTGAAATATAGTTTTCAGGTGTGCTATATTTATTGGAGAAATCCTATAAATATAGCACACCTTAAAAACTATATTTCTTATATATATATATATATATATATATATATATATATATATACAAACAGAATGATTGCTGGAGTGTCTGTCTATGAAATTCTGTAGTCAGGATGCTGAAGGTAACACCAATCAGCTATGTGACAAACTTTTATTTGTTTTTTTAATTTTAATTATAATATATATATATATATATATATATATATATATATATATATCTTATAAGCATTACACCCCAAGCAAGGTGGGAGTGCCACTAGCATGCAAGGGGTTACAGTGAGTGAAAGCAATAGAAAAATGGTGGATTGAGGAAAGGATTAAAAGAACAGGGGTCAAAATCAAGGCCTCAGAAAATGTTTATTGACATCACATTTAAATTTTTGAAGATTATTGTTAGGGAAGCAAGTAAAAGGTAGGGATTTCCACTGTCAGGAAGTGCAAGAGAAGAAGCTGTTGGAATATATGAAAGATATTTTTATGCAGAAAGTATTTATCCAAACAAGTTTGTTTAAAAAGAACTGACCAGGCCTGTCTGTTTTTTATTGGATTTTTCTAATTTTCACAGAAGGTGTTGAGTATTGTGTTTGAAATTGTGAATAAACTCTCCACAGTCCATACTGTCTTATTGTTTTGTTTAAGTAATTTTGAATATTTCAGTCATTTTAAAGAACCAATGTAGTGTCTGTGTGGTAGTCTGAATTCCCTTGTCTATATCTTGATATTCTTTGGAAAGCTCGAAGTTTGAAATAGTCTAATGTGTAATGGTTATTGGGAATACAGCTGCACAAAAAGAATGCAGTTTTGTTATTTATTCATTTATTTTTTAAAACTTATTATTATTTTTTTATTATATATATATATATATATATATATATATATAATAATAATAATAATAATAATAATAATAATAGCTGGCCATTCGTATTCAAGGATATGGATACCCGTCTACTTAGCCAGTCAATCCCAATTACAGACTCTTGCTCAGGTACATTTGTGTTTGCTCAGCACCCACAGAGCCAACCTGTGGTTTATACTGCAACTCTGCTGAGCAAACCTTAGTTACTGTTTCTGGGGGAGAGTGTGTTATCTAGAATGAGCAACAATCTGAACAACACTAGTACACTCAACCCCTCAGTCACGATGACTTGTGACTTTGTGCTAGCACAGCTATTGGCAGCTCCAAGTGTTCCATCTACTCAGTTTTACTCACAAGGCTTGGGTCAACCTGTGGTATGGTTTTCAGGTACTTTCCAAATGTTGGGATTGACCTCAATCTAGTCTGATAGCATCAAGAAGGCTCCTTCCTGACAAATCAACCATGGTGAGATTCGAACCTGGGTCTCATGGTAAGAGAGGGAATGTTCTAACCATTTGGCCACATGTCCAATATATATATATATATATATATATATATATATATATATATATACATACATTCACATATATATATAGGATGATTGATTTGTTTTTTACGGCTTATCAACCTTTTTACAGGTTATTTAAAGCTAGAAAATATTTGTATTTGAAAAAGAATACATTTTTGGAGATAATAATGAATTACTGATAAAAGTCCTACTAATTAACCCATAACAGGGGGAGAAGAAGGGTATTTGCGTATAAGTGAAAATAACTAATCCAACTGGAATTGGAACTCGGCTCACCGATTTACAATTCCGAGCTGTTATCCATTACACCATCCATACACCCAAGCTTACAGCACCTTGTATAACCAAGCAGTCACCCATCTAGGTACTGACCAGGCTCAACGATGCTTAATTTTGGTGATCACATGAGAACTGGTGTTTCAACATGTTATAGCTGTAAACCTATATATGAGGAAAGGCTAACAAGTCTGCGTAATACCAACAAAGCAAGAATCTGATGTATTACAAACTTTTTCCTTCTTGCAATGCATGGATTTAAAAAAAAAACACCATGATTTCAGTATGTATGGCAACTTCTTTAAAGAGGACAGTGAAAACATACCCATACACATATGCATGTATGTCTAAAGTTAAGCTTTAGTACCTGCAATATTTAAAAGTCAATCTACACTTCTAGATACATATATTTACAGACAGAAGCAATTTATTAAAGACATTTTTATGTTTAATGTTCTTTTTTATAGATACAAATATTTAAGTAAATGCTCTGTTTATAATAAACAGTATTAAATAACATTTACCGGCCTAAATGACCGAGAAATTTTCATAGAAAATTATTTAATACTGTTTATTATAAACAGAGCATTTACTTAAATACTTGTATCTATAAAAAAGAACGTTAAACATAAAAATGTCTTTAATAAATAAATTGTCGGACTTTGTCCATTTCTTAATATAAGACAGAAGTAAATATTATTGGGTTATAATATGTAGTACAAATGTGAAATCCATATAGTGATTTTCTAAGTGTAGCTTAGATGTGGCACAAGGCCAAAACTATGAGGCATCCAGTGAAGATCAAGCTCACTACTCAGTAATAACTGTTCTAGTGAGACAAGCTTGTTAACCATTACACCGCCTCGAGGTGTCCTATGTGAAATCCATATAGGTATTCCATGCTTATGTCACAAACTGTCTTTTTGATTTTCATATTATAACTCTGTGATTTTGCATGTCTATTACACCCTATCATTGTTCCAGATAAATAATGGACCATTCTCAATTGACTGATAGGAAAGAGAAGAAAAAGTGATATCAGAAACATGATTGCTTTGTTTTTTATGGCTTATCAACCTTTTAGAGTTTATTTAAAGCCAGAGAATATTTTTAGATTGGAAGATTTTTTTGAGATAATAATGATTTACTGATACAAGTCCTACAAGCTAACTTATAGTTAGGGGTCGGGAGAAGAAGTGGATTCATGCCTTTCCCAAGAGTATTTGCTTGTAAGTGAATATTACAAAACCAACTGGAATTGGAACTAAACTTTCTGATTACCAATTCCAAGCTGTTATCCATTACACCAACTTTACATTCTAGCTTAGAGTATTCCAAAGTGGTCACCCATCTTGGTACTGATCAGGCTTGATGTTACTTAACTACTGTAATCATATGAGAAATAGTGTTTCATTGTGATATGGTTGTAAGCCTATATATGAGAAATACTGTCTGGTCTTAGTGAGGAAAAGAAGGTATACATAATAATAAGAAAGATTTCAGACTGGTATTAATTTTGTATATATTTTATTTTATATTTATACATATTAAAAATTTACCTTGTGAAAGTCAAGCATTGGGAATAAAGCTTTGTTTTTTTTTATTTGAAATAAAGTTTTCTAAATATATGCAAATATACAGTAAAACTGTGTTAGAGTTTGAATCTTTTTGTTTCATCCTCCTATTTTTTAAAATAATAACCAGTGTTTATAACTATGTTCCTGCAGTATTTTGTTGATGTAGTTAAATTCAAATATTTCACAATGCCTTAGTGGAATTTCCATGGGTATTTTGTCGATGGAGAAGCTGCAAGGTATTCCATCATTAGATTAAGAAAATTCAAAACTTTCGAAAACCATGTAATTTTCATGGGAATTGCTATTAAATAATATTAAAATACATATATCCTTTTATGTATGCTTAGCATATCCTATATACATTGATATATATATATATATATATATATAAGAGTCAAGGAATACTAACCACTCAAGTGACAATGGTTTCCATTGGTAAGGTTTCTTCAGGTAATGGTGGTTAATATTAAACTCATATTTAATAGCTCTGCAGATTTGTTTTTTCTTTTTTACATTGTGTATTGAGCACTCTTTTATATAACCATTTTCTGGACAAATCTAACCTTGACAGGAAAAAAACTGTTACATATATATATATATATATATATATATATATATTGGAAAAGAAGTTGATAATGCAACTGGAATTTTTAAGAATATTTATTTAGAGTAACTTTACCGGTTTCACAGTTATATGATTTTCAAAAAATTTTCAAAATGCCTGTCATATCATGTCAGACATATCCTATATTTTTACCCATGTGGGATATATAATAAAGACAATTTATAAACAAGGATGTTAAGCCTATCTATAAATATATGTATATATGCTCTCAGATTATTGAAAATATGCTTCTAAAAATGTACATTAGGAGAGACAGTATATGGCAATATGTATGCATACAATAATATATGACTACATATATATGTATATACATATTTTGCATGTGTGCATACATATTCAGGTTTTGCTGTTATCTCAGAGTGTATATGTATGTTATATATATATAAAACATATATATACACTCTTAGATAACAGCACATATATATATATATGTTATGGAGTGATTTCACAGTGGAGCCTTGTATTTGTACTAAGTCAGTCCTAAAATAGGTTTGATGTACAAAACGTTAGGAACTTCATATAATAGGTATGACGCAGTAATCTAATTGTGGTTGCTGATATTTTAGTATCCGACTAATGGTTGTCCGGCATCGACTGACTGACCAACTCATTGCACGACTTAGCGACTCCCTCTTTACTCTTACTACTCCTACTTATTATAGGTGGGAGAGTCTATTAACTATAGAATAAGTGTGTTCCACTATAACAATATATATATACATTTTAAATAACAGCATACACTAAATATATACACCATCACCCTATATATATATATTTTTTTATCTTTTACTTTACTAGGTGCATTTAACTTATTTCTTTGTATTTTCTTTCTCTCTCTTTGTTTTAAACCTTCTTTAAATATTTGCTATAGTAGGTGTATATATATGTGTGTTTATATATATATATATATATATATATATATATATATATGTGTGTGTGTGTGTATGCTAACATCGCATAATTTACATACATTTAATGGAAGTTTTCTAGTATGGTTTATTGGATCATAAGACTTTCCCAAAAAGTTGAGATTTGGAATTATAGTAAGTTAAAACTTTATAGCTGCTTTACACTCCCTGTCTATAACTCTCCCTCTGATCTATAATGCTTCCCCTTTGTAAGCCTAAATTTTTTTTTCTCTTGAATAGATAACTTGCCTATTGCAAGCCCCCACCCTACTATACTAATTCAAATGGGTGTAGGGGATGCACATGCATCCCCAAGCAATCCTCATTACTCTACTTCTCCCAATAGGTCACTTAGTCCTCAAGTACATGAGCATGTCTTGTTGACTTGAGGTCTTGAACTGGTACAATGACCCAAGGAGGAGTTCTGTTACTTTGACTTCTGTGCAGATGTGAAATGTTCATTTGGAGCATCATTTTCTTTCATGATTACCCCTTCATTAAGAGGTAGATATTTTCTAGGTTTTGGTGTTATCCACCTGGTAGTCAGGGATCTGAACCTTCAACTAACTCTGACGGAGCTATCCTATTAGTAGGTGTTTAATACCAGGGCTTTTTTGAATGGTTTCTGAACTGTGCATTAGTTTCTGGTGGCGCCTCTCAATGCCATGATGAAGGGCACTGCTACGACTGTATATCTGGACGATCCTCTCCAAGTTATTTATACCTGCAAATAGTACAGGTGACTTTGTCTTTCTGCCGACTAGTCTTTCACCAACCAATGGACACTTGAAACCAATCAAAATACAAATGAACAAAATTAGCAAACCCAACACAAAAAAACAAAGTAGACCCCTTGCATACAATCTCCTACACTAGTGTAAGGGGACTACATTCCAACTTTCCAGAAGTAGAACATCATCTTCTTCAAACTAAACCAGACCTCCTGATGTTTCTGAAACCAGTATCAATGCTTCAAGCAGACTAGGGGAGCTAACAGTCCTGGGTTATTCATGTCTTATAGCCAAACATGACCACCTAAATCATCACGGCTACAGACTCAGAGCCTACATTAAGGACAAGTTTCCCTGTAGCATGGATGCAAAAAATAACGAACCTGATCCCCTATATATGTGTTTCCCTTTGGCACTTATCCATAGTACCACATTCGTCTTTGCTCTCTACCACTCTCAGAATGAGGGGACGGTAATCTTTAACAGAATATCTGAGAAGATTGATAATATCCTCACTCACTTCCTCTTGGCCAGCCTCTATAACTGCAGCGACTTTAATATCCACCATAAAGAATGGCTAGCCCACTCCAAGAAAACTGATGTTGAAGGCTGATATTGCAGAGACTTTTCTGTTACCTATGAACTAATCCAGATCATCTGAGGACCTGCATGGCTCCTGGACATGACAGGACATCAGTCCTTGACCACTTCCAAACCTCCTGCCCTGATAAATGCTTAGCAAAGTTTTTACCTCCACTAGGCACATCAAATCATTCCCTAATCAGTGTCCAGAGTGATGCTAAATTGAAGGCATCCCCAGATGCATTGTTCCACAGAATGATTTTTCACTATGTTAAGGCATACTAGGACAGCTTTTGATGCTACAAGATGGAATCTCCCCTCCCAACCTTCTTCAAGCTTGTTGCCTCTAAAACTGCTGCCCTTGTTACTGATTAGATCCTTTCTGAAATGGAGAGTTTTATACCCCTCAAAAAAAATTCCAGTAAAAACCAAACTGTCAACTCTGGCTCCCCCCTGATTTCACTGTGGCCATAACTCACTGAAACCACTACTTCAATAACTGTCACAAGGAGAAATATAGTTCAGCCCTCCCTGCATTCAGAACTACCCACAAACATTGCAAAATGTTCTAGAAAATGCCAAGTGCAGCTACGCATAAGCAGGCCAGACCAAGTTTAAAAAGAAACAAAGTGGATCCTGTGAATTCTGGAAGATAACTAGTCAAATCATGAAGATAGTTAAAGCGACTGTGTCCACAATTATAAATGTCCCCAAAGTCATATATTCCTTGACAGATAAGGCGAACCTCTTTGCTTCTGACAAAAACCATCCCCTCTCTAAGTTCCCAGCATGAGAAGTCTCTAAACTTATCAGAGGCCTTGACTGTAAAGAAAGCCACTGGTCCAGACAAAATTCCAGTGGGTGTCTTTAAGAATACCAACCTGGAATTATCTCCAATCCTCATAGTTATTCGACTGCTGGTTGAAAGAGAAATCCTTCCCAAACCCATGGAAAGTATCAAGTCTATGCTTGGTTTTCAAGAACAGGGGCATGTGATCTTCCCCCTCTGTTGTAGAGTAGTTTTCACAGTGGAGGCTTGTATATCAATGTCGTCCTAAATTAGGTTCAACATACAAAAAGTTAGGAACTTGAAATAAGAGTTAATGATGCAGCAATCTAGTTGTGATGGTTGGTACTTCAATGTTGCTGGTGAGATGGAGAAGTACTAGGAAGCAAAAAAATATGTAATAGTCCAAAAGATTCAGGTCTTGAGAGCTAGGAGGTCATATATTAGGTTTGACATGATTGTGGAGATTCTAGTTCATCTGTTCTTGGTTCATCTTTGCCTTATGAGATGGCATAGAATCTTCCTTTGCTTACACAATTTATTCAAAGCACTCACAACCCTATCTATTTTTTTGCTGGTGAGATGGAGAAGTACTAGGAAGAGGAAAAAAGATAAACAGTTATGTCCTGACACCAAAAAGAAGAGTTATTGAGCAAAATTTCATGGGAAAATTAGCTCAGGGGTAGGTGTTCTAATGGAATGTCTCAATCTCCCTATCGCCTATTGTGGACTGACTATATCAGTAGCTATATATAGTGAGCACAGGATATACCTGGCGACTTACTTCGAGAATTACTAGCCTGCCACCTGATTTCTGTCTTTCAGTAGTGTATTCTCTTTTACAATAAACCTCTCTTTCTTTCATCTACGCCTGTGTTGCTGTTCCTTCACTTGACTACCACCTTTGTCTGTTTGTAATCTCTTTAAGGATACAACACATATTGGGCATAGTTGAGAGGGAATTAAATCAATGCCTCCATTACACACTATGAAATCTCTGAAATCTGCCATAACTAGCACTACGTCAAAAAAAGATAAAGATCATCTGATTCAAGTCTGTCCACATTCTAACCTTGTACTGAAATTGTCATTGATGTTAACAGCAGATTCATTTAGTAGATGCATCAAAAAGCTTCTTGAGATTATTCTGGCCAATTCTTTCTCAAATAAAGCTCTTTCATGACTTCAGTGTCTTTTACTAAATTTTCCTGAAAATTTCCTCTAAGAATTGAGGAACCTTGTATTATGTCTCACTTTGTCTCTTTTGAAAAGTTTTAATCAGAAAAATGAGAGGATTACCTGGATAAATATTGATCATTTACAAGTGTTGATAATCAGTTTTTGAAATAGAAATATTTCTGTTCAGAAAGCTCTTATAATTTAAATAAGATCCTTACATTTTCTGTGTTTTAGTAGACCACATTCTTCTTAAAGAATTTAGAATAGAATAAAGTTATTATACACTAGGTGGAAGGCTTCCTAGACTGAAGTCAACAGCCACAGTGGAGGTTTCTCCTGATGGAATTAACAGCCACATATCTATGACCAAATTGAGCCTTCAAGTTGACCTGTTGTTTGATCTGGAGACAGATGAGCTTCACTAGGCCTGCTTGCCTAAGTCACACTACTCATGAAGGAATACCTATCCAGCTTTCAAACCCAGATATGAGGGAACTGGTCAGATGCTCAGCTGTGTGGCAGCCATATAACCAAACCTGTTCATGGGACTGATGATGACGATTATTTATATTCCACTACCAAAGAGTACAAATTTTGTTTTAATCAGATTTCTTGAAATTTCAGGCCAGTAGATGAATATAAATAAATGTACTGTTTAATATATAAATGGATGGCCTACTCAATTATGAGTATCCACTAATAACAACATTTAAAGTCATACATACATAATAACTGGCCACTTGTATTCGAGGATACCCGTCTACTAGGGTGGCTAGCCAATCCCTAATTCAGACGCTTGCTCAGGCACATTTTTATTTGTTCAACATCCACAGAGCTCACCTGTGATTTATACTGTAACTATGCTGAGCAGAACTTAGTTACAGTTTCTGGGAGAGAGTGTGTTATCTAGCATGATCAACAATCTGAACAAGTCCATCACAATCAAACCCTCGGTCACAATGACTTGTGACTTTGTGTTAATGTTCCATCTACCCAGTTTCACTCACAAGGCTTGAGTCCACCTGTGGTATGGTTTTCAGGCACTTTCCAAAAGTGTCGCATGATGGGATCATCCCTCTCTAGACTGATAAGTCTCCTTCCAGACAAGTCAACCGTGGTGAGATTTGAACCTGGGTCTCATGGTCAGAAAGTAAATCTTCTAACCACTCGTCCATGCACCTATATATATATATATATATATATATATATATATATATATATATATATATATATATATATATTGTATGATAAACAATGCTTGAGTTGCAGCATGAAATCTCTCTCTCCACCATATAAATTATTATAAATAGTTTTAATAAAAAAATATCATAAATCGATTTTCACATGGCTTATTTATCATATGCTATATAGTGATTTTCCAAGCGTAGCTTAGATGTGGCACAAGGCCCAAAATAGGGGCACCCAGTGAGGATCAAATTCACTGTCGTAATTGTTCTAGCGAGACAAGCTTGCTAACCATTATACCGCTTTGAGGTGACCTTATCATATGGTATATATATCCTGAATATTTTCCTAATATCTATTGCCTAATACCATTTTTATTGTGAAACCATTGACTTCCAGGATAATTTCTAACAATTTTTTTTTAAGTTTAAAAAAAATCTGATTAAAAATGAATATATGAATATGAAAAAAATCCAGGAAGATAAGTTCATAGAAAAAAGCTTGTGTATATGTTTTCTTTATGGCAAGTTATGCAAGCAGGTTTTACTCATTTGTTCAAATAGGTGCTTTTAAATTCTCAGATGTGTTTTTATTTCTGTATTGGCAATGATTGTTTGCATGTTGAAGGAAGTGGATGAAAACATTGATCAATATATCTAAATCTAAATAAAAATTAAAGACAAATTGAAAACAAAATGAACAATATGAACAATACTTTACACAAAAGCAAACAGCCATTTTATTTCAAGTTATTATTTTTGTATCTGTTTTTCTAAATTCTTGTTAGTCTTTGAAGTTTTATGGACCATTTCAGTTCCATCTTAAGTTGGTCGTTTGACAACATTTAGATTTCCCTTTACTTATTCTCAGTTTTAAAATAATACATGAATTCCTTAATTAAAAGTATAAAAAATAATTCAAGTCTTATAGACAGATGATGTGAAATAAATGAAATAGCAACAAAATCACCTACACTTGTTTTTCTTTTTTATTAATAAAATATTATTAATCGACAAGTCTACCTGAAGTCATTGCTTTCATCCTTCATGGTTGCTTTTCATAGCCTTTTTCAGAATTTGTAGTCTTTTTAAGAATTTGTGTAATTTGAACCTTGAATTCAGAAATGTTTAAACTCTTAGCAATATACAACCATTTTCTCAGATCAGTGATTAAAAATGGCTTCAAGCAAATGAATCCTTTCAGTCTTATATCATCAGATCTTGTACACTGGTGCTACAGGATCCCAAAGAAAGAGTACCAAATAACAAAAAACACATTACTTGAAGAGTTCCAACAATGTCATCAACTAAAATGGATAGCAAAGTAACTGGAAGAGATATAATCAAGATGTTGACTTTCCACACTATCTTAAACAAAGACTTCTGAAAGAAACTCATCAGTACTAGAAAGAATGATACCAGTGGATGCGAGAAGTGAGTTTTCCTTTAAAAAACCTTTTATTACTGCTATTAAATACTTTTAGTTATTATCTTTTTAAACATCTATAAAGTGGGGGTGTAAAGTTCCTGGGCCAGTCAAGAAACCCTTTCTGCACAAAAAAATAAATAAAACAAAATAAATAAATTGCATTCTTTGTGTGTAGTCTTATTCCCAGTGACCATTACATATAACATCATACTAGACAATTTCCACCTTCCCAAAGAATTATCAGGATACAAGCAAAAGAATTTTCACGACCCAACAGACTCAAAACTGTTTCTTGATATTGACTGTGAAAATCAAAAGTACTTGAACAGAAATAACAAAATGTGAACTTCAGACAGTTTATCCACAATTTTGAGCACAATACCCAACATCTGATTTGAAAATTAGGTTGGGAAAATTTAAAAAAAGGAAACAGACCTTGTCAGTTCTTTTTAATCAAACTTGTTTGAATGAATAGTTACTGCCTAAATATACCTTATTCATTCATATATATATATATATATATATATATATGAATTACATAAAAATGAAACTCAATTGTACCCCATTTATATGGCCATTTCTCTCCTCAGGATAAATTCCTTGGACTGTGTCAATACTAAAACGTTTGAGAAAAAAAACATCATTTTAGTATTGACAAGTTCCATATAAATGGGGTACAACTGAATTTCAGTTTTATGTAATTCATTTCTATGCTCTATAATAAATATACTGTAATAAACATACTATAATGAATATACTCTATTTTGTGGATCAGTTTTAATATGTTATTAGGATTCACTTGGTTTACTTAACCATGGATTTTTACCTCTCTCTCTCTCTCTCTCTCTCTATATATATATATATATATATATATATTATAAATTAATTGATTTAAAATATGTTTTTTTTCGCTATTAGAACTATGTAGCAAAAAAAAAAACATATTTTAAATCAATTAATTTATAATATTAATGCTCTGTAAATTTACATTGAGCATTATTTTGTAAAAATAAAAATATCTATACGAACACCGGATTATATATTTTACTGTTCTTTCTTTTTATTTATATATATATATATATATATATATATATATGTGTGTGTGTGTGTGTGTGTGTGTGTGCATATATATATTCTTATTATTATTAATATTATTATTACTTTAGATGTTATATTTATTGGATAGATGTGTTTAATCAGATTTTGGTATTTTTAAAACCAATATGCCCAAGCTTACTGGCTTGGGTATTCCAGAGTCTTAATAAAGAAAATAGTTTGAACCTGTGTCTCTGCTAATAGAGAAAACCACCATCAATCTGGTGTGGTTTATATCATCCAGGTAGGTAAGTCATTTAAGTCAACCAAGGTCCAATTACCACACACACACATATATATATATATATATATATATATATATATATACACATACACACAAATTGCTACAAAAATTCATAGAATTTAAAGAAATTGATCAATATGTTCATCTGTCAAATTTCTCAGTGTTTCCTATGTCTCACCAGATTTTTCACACATCTTTTGGTATCACTCCACCAAGCAATAAAGAACTTCATATTCTATCAATTTTTCTTTTCTTTGAGGTAGTATTTCCATTGTTAAAATTCCCAGAACTTTTGGGTAGGCCTGTGTGTGTGTGTATATATATATATATATATATATATATATATAAACATTTTATCTATATGAAAGCTGTCAGTTTGTATTGAAGCATGACCACTTCTCAGCCAGAAATATTGTTTTTATTTTCTTTTTTCTAAAATGAGCAGTGGCTTACAGCTGGATTATTGCCAAGATTGACGGGAGAAACAAGACTTTTCTTTCCTTTGGCCTCTCTGTGGTTTCACCCCAGACAAGTGAAACAACCCTGTTAACCCTTGACACATACTTGGCCTGCAGTTTAAATGGTTGCTCTCTTACAATATACAAGAAAATCAGCTCCACATGTGCATCAGACAAAGTCATTTTGAGATAAGAGTAATAATCTGGAAGAGTCATGGAATTTTGGGGTTAAGACTCAGAAGAAAGTGCAGTGTTCTTTTCACCTGCAAATATACATTTCTATGTATGATTGTTTCTTAAAATCTCAATCTTTCTCAGCACTGCACTCCTGTACAGATATTACGCATAATTGTAGAAAAAAATGTGTACATTTAAATTTGCCAACACACACACATACGCACACAAACATATATATATATATATATATATATATATATGATAGTAAAGAAAGATTGTCCATATGCTTCTTTTAATATGTAGAAATAGTACAGCTGATGAAATAAAAAAAACAAGAATAATGATATTGACAATAAGAATAACTGTTTTTTCTCAATGATAGAGTACAAAGGCATGTTCAAAATTTCTGATTTTTAACAGCTTTTCTCATCGTACTTCTGTTTGCTCAAAAGGCTTACTATAATACGATCAATATTATTAGTCTTATTGTCAGTATTAATATCTTTATTGTTTTTTATCTCTTGAATTTCTTATTAATATATATATATATATATATATATATATATATATATATATATATATATATATATATATAGTACACTGTTACATTAGAACATGTAAATTATCTACAAAACTGTACATTTTGTTTCGACTTTTAATAAACAATGTCTCATCAGGTAGTTAACAATGATGGTAATAAACGATTCTATTTAAAATTGCAGTTTATGAAACATCACTTCATTTTCCGTTTTTGGAAAATTTTCTGTACAAGGTAAAAAAGATTTTTATAAAGGAAAGGAAATAAGAAACCAATAAAAGGAAAAAGGGAGAGGAAAGAAAAGAAAGGCAAAAGAAAGAGAGAAGTATATTCAAAATTACACAGATACAAAAGAAGAAGAAAGTTAAAAAAATAACATATGAGACAAGATGATTGAAAAGTAACTCCTCATTTTAAAATACTTATAATTTATTTGTTAACTATAATTTTTACAAAAAAAATGAATATTAGAGAAATGTGTTTAATATGAGGTTTTATTTAAAATTTGATATAGACACCAGATTTTGCTACCAGCTTCTGGAGACTCCTAGGAATCACGTCAGTTGATTTCACCAAAAGCTCTTGTGGTATGGAAAGAAGGCTTGGAAAGTCTGATACTCACAGGACAGATTGAAGGTAAGAGGGACAAAGGAAAACAATGCATAGCCTACTTAGTAAAATTATATAAATGGATGATGGAACAAGGCTTAGGAGAGATAACAAAAGGACAAAATTTATTAAGAGCTACAAAGGACAGGAAGTTGTGATGAGCTAGGATTGCCAATGTCCTGAAGGGACACAGCATATAGGAGAAGAAGAAGAATAAAGCAGCTAAGAATTACTCACAAAGAGTTTGGTAGTAGATCTTCAAGTATTGTAGACAAGAGCAACACACTTTTCACATGTCTTGCAATTTTGAAGAGTACAAAAATATTACTTCTGAAGAAATCATGCAGGAGACATTTGAAATTTGCTAAGGAGGATTTATGTAAGCTTATTGGAATAATATTTTTCATATGATGAAACCAAGATAGAGTTATTCGGCCTCAATTTACATTGACAGGATTGGAGGAATAATAATGAAGAATTCAAGCCAGAATATTTTCCAGCTTTGAGACAAGGAGATGAGAGTGTAATGGTATAATTGCTGTTTTTCATCACATAGTATAAAAGAACTGTACTTAATTGAATTAAAATGAAATGAAGCCCTGTGTTGAACTGTATTAACTGAGAAACGCCTTACATTAGTGATGGCTTTAAAAATGAAGTGCAAATGGACAACATTCTTAAACATAGCACCAGTGCAACCAAATAGTGATTTGAAAAAAAAAAAAAAAGAAACAGAAATTTAAGTGGCCAGTCAGTCCACTGACTTTAATCTGATTAAAAAAAAAAAATTGTCCATTCTTGTCAGTTGCATAATTTGAATGAACTGAAGAAGATCTGACATTGGTCCAAAACAATAGCAGAGCAATGTTTGAAACTAATGGCTACTTACAGGAAGTAACTGGAGGCTGTCGTTGTGAACAAAGGCTATTTCACAAAGTATTAGACACTGTTTGATTCTGCTTTGTGTAGAGTATTGAATTTTTTTTGTTCTATCTTTTTTAAATATATCTTTATAATTTTATATAAATGGATTTGTTGAAGTGTCTACTCATAACTACTGCCGTAAAGAAGAAATCTGTCTGTGTGGTGTAAGTCTGAAGTAAATACTTATTATATGTGTAGGTAAATAATGCAATATGCTGTTTTTTGTGGTATGTAATGAAAACTTAATTTTTCTACTATTCTTATTTTTGGGAAACACCACCCAACATAATTAAATGATCTAGAAGTTTCAGTAGATAAGTCAGGACAACTAGAGAGAGAATGTGTGCGTGTGTGCATATATAAATGTAAAAGGCAATAGGAAAACTGTGATATTAGCCGACGCGTTTCATCCAATGTGGACTTTTTCAAGGCAAAAACGTAATGAGTTTATTAAAATAAAGTAACTAATAATAACAAAACAAAATGTCCTTAGCAACTGGAAGAATTTAGAAAACACTATTATATTCATATAATAATATGGTCACTGAAGTAACATCAAGCCTGGTCAGTACGTAGATGGGTCACCACTTGCTAATATTAGGTGCTGTAAGATTGGATGTGCAGGAGGTGTAATAGTTAATGACTTGAAACTGGAAATCAGAGAGCCAAGTTCCAATTCCATTCAGGTTTGTTATATTCGCTTATGCACAAATTAACCTCTCTTCTCTTCCCAGTTATGGGTTAATTAATAGGACTTGTATCAGAAAAATGTTAAAACAAAAAACTCTTATGATTTAGAAAATATTTTTTGTCTTTATATAAGCTGGAAAAGATTGATAAGTTTTAAAAACAATTTAATCAATCAATCAATCAATCAATCAATCAATCGATATATATATATGGTGGAGTCTCTCATTGCAGATGACAAATGAGGGCTTAGTAAAAGAAAGAGGTGCTCAACTTTTATGGACGCTCATATGTCTCCCAAAGCTTACAGGTGTTTTGAAAACTTTTTGACTGATGGAACATATGGTTGAACCTTTTTGCTTGAATGGTTGAGGATCAATTGCTACATGTTTCCATGAGTGGACAACCAAGCTTGCTTTACATTATATATATATAGAGAATCCATTCCTATATTAGTTGCTAAGAAAGTTGGTTCATTGTGTTGTGTGAGACAATTTTTCTCTCTGGAATCTGTCTTACATATCTATAAGTCTATCACTCATCCATGCTTAGAATATTGCTGCCACATATGGTACAGTGCCTCTGCTATTTACCTTGAGCTCCTTGATAAAATCCAAATAAGAATCAGCAATATTATTGGTCCTGACCTGACAGCTCAGCTTCAGTCACTTTCCTGTTTCCATAAGGTTGCCTGTCTGTGCCTTTTCTATAAATACTTTCATGGTAATTGTTTGGATGAGCTCTTCACTTTGGTACCTAGACTTCTTGAATTTAAGCACAATACTACACTGGCATTTAGATCTCATCATTTTAACATTGAACTGACTAGATGTTACACTAAATTCTATGCTAACAATTTCTTTTCTTGCTCTTCTCACTTGTGGAACTCCTTTCCAGCTCTGTGCTTTCCAGTCAACGTTAATCTGCAAAAATTTAAATGCAATGTCAATTGCTATCTACTTTCCTCCTGATTACTCTTTTCTCTTCTCACTCATTATTAATGTTTTTGTTCCTAAATCTTCCATACTCTGTAACTCCTTGTGACAGTAGCTTTACTGCCTTTTATGGGGTGATACCAATTAAAAAAAAAATGATGTATTATGTATGTATGTATGTATGTATGTATGTATACCTTCTCCATTGTTCAATTTTAAAACTCAAAAATATACTTGTAGGTTATCCTTATTTGATTTACTTGATGTTATTTTTTGTTCTTACTTTCCTCCTATATATGTAGTTAGTAGTAATACACATACGCACACATATATGTAAGCTTGTATGTGTGTACACACATACGAATGAGATTAGGATTTAAAATTCATAAGAAGCAAAGTAAAATGGAAGATTGAAAGATTGAAAATTGGAGATAGCCATTTTATTATTTTTGTTTACTTTTTCTATTTAAGTACTTCTATAATCTTTTTAAGTACTTGTATAATCTGCAGGATGTGATATTGGAATCAATTAAAATCTCACGTTCTTTGGCTCCAGTGTCATGCAGTGCAGAATTTAATGATATAGAAATGTACAAACAGACTTGTAGTAATATCTTTGTCATATGATATTAAAAGAATAGATTTTCATCATGAATTTCTTTTTTTACTAAAAAATTGACTTTATAGTTTGACAGTGTGGATAATTTAAAAAGAAAGAAATGATAAAATCAATAATTTTTTTATGAATGACAATAGCAAAAGTAAAATAATAAAAAAAAATAAGAATATTAAATTAATTGTAACCTTATGTCTCTGTCTGATTTCACAGCAATAGAAAAGAATTAAAAATTCAAATAAGAAAGAAAGATGAAATCATAGGCAAAAATGATGCAAAATTCTGTTTGAATTATCACAAGGTAACGCAACAAAAGTGTGGTAAATATTTTCAAATAAGCATTCATACTTTCTCATGATAATCAAATATTAATATACAAACCTGAAAAAAAATTGCGTTATTATGTATGTGCGTGTGTAAAACTGAGGCCAAATGCTTACATACAGTACAATATTCTGTTTCATTTACTTTGAAATAAATTTCACATCTGTAAATAATAAATATACCTTTCTCATACGTAAATAATAAATATACATTTTTTTCTTCACCTGTAGCACAACACCAACACTCAATGTAGTATATTATACTGTACTACCGTTGAGGTAAAAAAATGTATATTCATTATTAATATATTATTTATAGCTACGTTATTCTACATCAAGCACTATTTTATTAATACCAGCACTTAATGTGTGATATTATATATACATATATATATATATATATATATATATATATATATATATATATATATATATATATATATATATACTAAATCTTAGCATATAATGTGTCAAAATGAAAGAAGGTAATCCAAATATGATTTAATCAAATTTTTCAATTCTAACATCATCGATATTATACTAGTTACAACTGATTATTCACCACCTATCAATATATTCTTCTGAGGTTTCAGAATTAACAAAAAGTGTACATTAGAATGAAGATGTTGTAACATTGTTCTTTCTTGCATGCCAACAATTATTTTCGAAGAAAACAATGTATGCCTTGTCACATGTTCATGTCATATAGCCCTGGAGCTTCATCAAAAATAACTACCATGGTGAAATTTAAAGAATGCTTCAAAGGTATCTGGACCGCAAATTAGAGTTACTTCTAAACAATTATAAGTTCCCAGACCATCTGTGACCTTTGTTGTTAGAAAATTCAAGTTTGCTCAGATTGTAAGAAAATGAAAAGTATCCAGAAGAACAGAATGAAAACCAGCCAGGATTGTGAAAATAATTCAAAGATAACAAAAAAAGAACTGATGGAAGAACTATAATTCTCAAGCTTGCTTCTTTGATCAATGTCTAAAAACAAAGACTTCTATGTAGAATTGATCTAAATGGTTTCCATATAAGAAAGCAGCTATGTTGGAAGCTAAGCATTTATTGGTTTCCGTCTGAATTTCTAGGATGAGGAATTACCATTATTCATGCTATTTACATCCAGACTATTGTCCTCATCTTTGTTGTTCTTATCACAACATTTCAGTTATTGTTCCCTCAAAGTTGTGATAACAACAAAGTGTAAATGATGATAACTCCTTATCCCAGAAATTCAGACAGAAATTATTGAATCAGTACTACCTGAGGTGATAGACTAATGGAGGGCATAATGGCTGAAATGTTGTGATTACAAGAACAAAAATGAGGACAATAGTAAATAGTGTAAATAATTTTAAGGTCTGTTTAAAGATTGTAAAAATTATTTTGACAATGACCAAAGCTTTTATGAAAGAGGGCTCTGATTGGATGAAACTAAATTTGAACTGATTATGTGTAGTAACTAGAAATAAATGTTATGAAAATCTGGGAAGTCGGAGAACATATTTTCCACATTAAATCATAGTGATGGCAACAAAATACTGTGGGAGTGTTTTGCTGCTAATAGTATTCATTATATTTGCCAGGTTGAAGAAAGGAGACTATACAAAAATCCTGGAGGAAAACGTGATGCCTTAAGGAAAATATTTGAATCTGGGTTGAAACTGGGTCTTTAAAACAAGACATCAGCCCAAAGCACACTTCAAAATTAGTGTCAAAATGGCAGAATCAAAACAAAATTAAAGTTCTAGAATATCCGTCACAGAGAAAAAAAGTTAGAAGAAATTGAAGTATAGTGTACACTTTAGAAAACCAGCAAATCTTACTCATTCAATAAAGAATGGTAAAAGATAATTACAGAATTTTGTGAAAAGCTGATTATAATTTCTCAAAAAGTCTTTCATAGCTCTGAAGGCTACAGAAGGACTTGTAACCAAATATTAGATTGGTGAATGGATCTTTTGTCTTTTCCCTATAATATTTAACTTTTTTTATTTTTATATCATTTGGATTGTAATTATTATGATCAAATGAGGTTGTGGGGTTTCTACACAGCTACCGTATATACTCATGGATAGATTGCACTTTTTTTTTACCAAATATTTCACAAAATATTAAGGGTGTGACCTAACTGCTCAACATAAATGTAAAACAAAATTATCTCGTCATCATCATTTTTGAGAAATTGGAAATGATACCCATAAAACACTAAAACTCTGGATTCATTTCTGAATGAATTTTAAAACTGGAACTTGATATATAAATAGATAAACACTTTTTTCTAAATGTATTGTAGCATCTTCTGTAGTTATTTCTTTTGTCGAGTTGACTCGAGATAAAAATAATATGTGGTAAATATAAAAATTCTGGTACAACAGTTATTTTCTTTTGTTTACATGATGATTGATGAAATGTATTTTAACTGCAAAAGTGAATTAATAATTGTAAGTTTTGAAATAAAGGCAGAAATCTGATAATGCTTACATTTAAAAAGGGCTGTGTAACTTCCCCAATTATGGTGTGACCTATCTGCGAGTCAACAATAAATCATCAAATATTAAGCCATAAAATAAGGGTGCAGCCAACCTGATGGGGCAACCTATCCATGAGTACATACGGTAAGCTCATATCTTGGTTTGAAAGCTAGATAGGTATTCATTAGTAGTATAATTTGGGCAAGTCGACCTAGTGGAGCCCATCCCACTCTCTGTTGATCTATAACTGATGTCCTCCAGCTTGAAGGCTCAACTTGATCATGGATATGTGGCCATTGATTTATTCAGGGAAAGTCTCCACTATGGCTGTTGACTTCAGTCTAGGAATTTCTCCACCTAGCAATGCCATATCATCCCTGCACTAGCTGCATATTAACTATGGAGCCCAGTCTACCCCATCTCACTAGATGGCTGTTGACCCTACAGGAAGTTTCATCGACCATTTGACAGGTCTTGTTTTGATATCTTGCTGGGTGTCACCAGTAAAGTTTGGTGGAAGAACCAGTTTAGTTGGTGATGCCCAAGCATTTGGCAGGCAGTACTGAGTTACATGGTACATCGTAAAATGACCTGACATAAATATGTAAATTGCCAAAATATTTCTGCGAGTGCCACTAGTACTCAGGGGGTTAGAGAGAGTAAAGGTGATAGAAAAACCTGGGTATAGGGGAGACCGAGGAAAGGATAAAAGCTGAATGGGGTTCAAGCAGATAGAAGATAGCAATTGATGCTGTATTTAAATTTTCGAAGATTGAAGTTATAAGAAAATGGAAGGGAGTTCCACAGGTGGAAAGTGTGAGAAAAGAAACTGTTGGAGTAGTAGTGGTGGTTACATTTACCTAATTCAACAGTAAAAGAGCAGGATCTAGATGCCAATCTTGTATCACCTCAAGATGAGTAGCAGGAGCATCTGACCAGATATGGCTACAGTATTCATTGCATGGACGAACGGTAGATTTGTAAATGTGCAGAATGGATTCTGATGAGAAAAACCTTCTGGTATGACACAGTGAACCAACTTTCCTTGCAGTAGATGCAGCTATTGATTCGATGTAGTCATTCCACTTCAAGTCTGTTGAAAATGGAGACATTAAAATTAACAAACAATTTCCTGCCCCAGTTAACCACTGATTGGAGGTCCTTTTCAAGAGCAGCAGCCAGGTTAACTTTGTCAACTCTGACAGATTTGCTGTTGGGACAGGACTAAATGGTAGTATCATCAGCATAAATGCCTACTTGGGAACTGATGCAGGGAGATCATTGATGAAGATCAGAAAGAGCGTAGGGCCAAGGATAGAGTCTTGGAGAACACCCGCATTCATGTGAAAGGATCTGGAATAAGCCTATTCAAAATGATCTTCATTTCATGATTTGATAGGAATGAATGAATTAAATCAAACACATTTCCAGTAATACCACAGCCCTGGAGCTTATGTAGAAGACCAGTGTGCCAAACCTGTCACTGTTATTATCATATTCAGTGATGGCCATTAGCATATCAGCAGATCTGTCAAAACAGAAGCCATATTGTTTGTCAGGGAGTAGGTTGTGAGAGCTAAGATGCTTAACCACTTCAGCATTGTTTAAAGCCTTGAAAACTTTGCTGAAAATCACTAGGAGACTAATAGGGTGATAGAGGCATCTGAAAGTTCTCCAGAGTTCTTAAAAACAGGAAATACAGAGGAGGACTTCTAACAAGCTGGAAAGCAGAAAGCAGTGAGGCAATAGTTGTAGAATTTGGAGAGGACTTGAGCCAGCTCAGGGGATGATAACTGGGATACTGTCACTGCTGTTTGCCTTATGGGAGTCTAATTTAGAAATGATGTCTGAGATCAGTGACAGGGTTATGCACATATCACTCACTAGTATCTCTCCTCTTGGGGAAATCAGGTGTGGGTACTCTAAATGGGTAGAGTGTTGACTGGGAAGAGAATTTCCGAGCAAAGCATTCAACCTTGTCTACCCTAGATGTCAGGCCTTCAAATTGATTGAATAGAGAAGGGAGTGAGGATCTGTTGTTGAGCTGCCAATAATCTCTAAAACCGAACTTGAGAAACCATCAAGCTATATTTTTTCATTCAGTTACCCACTCAATATGGACTCACATTAAAATGCAGTATCAAGAATTAACACTAAAAATGTACTATCACAATATGCAACCATGTCTACATACTTGCATATATATATATATATATATATATATATATATATAGAGAGAGAGAGAGAGAAAGGTGGTTCTAAAAACAGCGGCTTCTTATGCTATTAAGCATTATTCAAGTAAAATTGAATTGATTTCTCTGAGCTGCTGGCATGTTTCATATAGAGAAAGACATTAAAATTCCCTTCTTCCCGGCTGTGCGATGATGGCCGAGAGGTAAGAGACCTGACTGATGTCAAAACAGTTGGGTTTTGATCCCAGCTTGAAGCAGTCAGATGTCTAGCCACACTGAGGAGCTGTGAAACTGTCTGTGGATGACTATATATATATATATATATATATATATATATATATATATATATATATATATACACACACACACATGCACACAAGCTGAAGCATGTATTAAGATAAAATTAAAACAATGAAAGCAGGGAAGAAAAAAATCAAGAATAGGATGGCATAGAAAAGTGATAAAAACAAATAAATAGACTACAAAGAACAAGTTAAATACAAAAAATTACAAGAAATATAAAATATATAAAAAATAAAAGTGTTAATTTCAATGATACTAATGATTGGTCAACTGGTAGGTGTTTTGAATGAATATCAGATCAAAAAGGCTCAGTGATGCCAACATTGGAACAGGGTGAGGGTATATTAACTGAGGCAGAATGGTAATAGGAATTGCCAAATTCAGACAATCCATATTTTTTAACCAATTTACATTTCTACATTTTTAAATATTTGTGGAAAGTATCCAATTTTTTGGGAAAACCATCAACCCAAATTTCTCGATTCAGTTACCCACTCATGATAGAGTTAGATTAAAATGTAATATTGAGAATTAACACTAAAAAATGTACTTGCTCTATCCCTTAATGTAACCCTCTACTTTGAGTGGCACCTGGGCCTTGCACAGAGTAAACATTACCGTAAAACAAAAAAAAAGTAATGCTCATAAAGTGACCCTGATATAAATATGTAAATACCAAAACCAAAAAAGTACCAAAGCTCCTGTCAGTTACTTTTACAAGACACATTTCTAAAAGATTACAAATTAAGAACTAAATACACTTCATTTGATCCTGTGAGAAATATTTTACCAGATAATGTCTAAAAGAAGATAATTTCGAGAGAAATTTTTAAGTTCGGCATTACTATACTTTTTACTGTCAAAAATGATTTTTCGTATTACTTGATTTGAAAGTTGCTGTTGATTCCATTAGAGAAACCTCCACTCTGGCCATGGACTTCAAACTAGGAAGCCCTCTGTGTAGCAATGGTGTGATCACTGTACTGGCTGTAGGTATAGCTGAGTCTGCCCCATTGGACTATATGTTCATTGACAGTCTATAAGAATTTTTTATCCACTCTTTGATATCTTATTTTTAATCCAGAAAAACCTGGTAGGGGATGGGGAGATCATTTTAGTCACCGATGACATGACTATGTGGCAGGGAGTATTATGTTACATGGTACCAGTTTGGCCCAGGCTGACCGGATCTAATTGGAGTAAATCATCCTTGAATTACCTTCCTTTTGACAATACATTGAAATCCAGCCTTAATTTGTATACTGCATAAACGTATTTCAAAATGCAAATGAAATTTTTATTTTGTTTAATAGGCAATTTTTTTTTACTTTAGTGACATACTAGAATGTGCTGAAGATTTTTCACCACAACCCACTTCCCCAAATCAGTATTTCAGTGTCCGACTTTTAGAATTTGGTCAGTCCCCAAACTTTTCAGCACCATTTCTTATGTGCATATGAATGCATAAATAAATGTCTGTACATATAGATCAACATATATGTGTTCATAAACGTACAAGTATAACTATGAGTAGTGAATATATACAAATTTGTATATCGGACAAATAGCAGGTAAATCAGGCAAAATGGAAAAATTCCTATTTCACATGTCATGTTTTTAAATGACTTCTTTTTATTAATGAAGACTACATTGATAGACCCATTATTAGTCTATATAATTGCTTTTGAATGATGAAAATATAACAAGTGTTTATTCTACTTCAGCATTTATTTATGCATATATATATATATATATATATATATATATATATATATATATATATATATATGAAAAATTTCTGAGTTAACCTGTAGAAAAAAGACAATATGTATAAAGGTGAAGACAATAGAAGAATTTAGAAAATGCTATTCATATTGTCAACTGAAAGCATTTTCTGAATTCTTCTAGTTGCTGAGGACATTTTGTTTTGTGGTTAATAATTACTTTGTTTTCAATAAATTCATTTCATTTTTGCCTTGAAAAAGTCCACATTAGACAAAATGCAATACAGTTTTCCTATTGTCTTTTACCTTTATAAACACACACACACACACACACACACATATATATATATATATATATATATATATATATATATATATTTCTAAAGAATTAGTGGATTTTATTTTTTACTTTGACATGTTTTTATTACATTCAAATGTTATTTTTAGTGGATGCCCATATTTGAGTAGATGTTCCATTTATTTTAAACTGTAATTATTTTGTCTATTAGTGCATACTCAAGAAAAGGAAAATCTAATAAAGAAAATCCTGCTGGAGGATACATTTACTTTATTAAGTTTTGCAGGCCTGTAGACAAAATGAATACTGTTTAAAATAAATTGAGCATCTACTCAGGTATGTGTGTCCACTAAAATAAACATTTGAAATATATATATATATATATATATATATATATATATATATATATATATATATATATATAACATATTTAGATGTGATGAAATTACAGAGGTAACGTTGATTAAATCTGCTAAAGATTTCTGGAAAAAGCAGTTTAAAACAAACAACAAAAATGTAATCAAACAAAAAAGCAATCAAACAAATAAACAAACAAAAAGAAATGCATAAAATGTGTAAGAATTTTCTATGCTTCATGATTCAAGGTTTCATAATTTGTTCTTTAATATTTTTCAATGCTTATCATCATATTTTATTGAAAGTACTATTTCTCCTCTGGTTTATTTACTGTAATGAGTAACTTTTATAAACTTACTGGATGAGCTTTTAACTATCTTTGCTATTTTGATATGATTTAAAGGGAAAAGTTTAGATATTACTGTTCCTTATCTTTCCTTTTTATCAGATAAATCATTATCAACCATTATTCACTTTTAACTGGTATTTCTGATTATATTTTAAGCTGCTTTTCATAACAGTGAAACTGAGTATTATTTGATGGGCATCAGTAAACAGTATATAGAGAATAAGCTCTCCAGGAGATACAAACTCACATCCTTTCTCTGAAGAAGCTTATGGTAATGGTAATGATATAACAGTTTCCTTCCAAGAAAACATTTAGCATTCATTGACCAAACAGTCAATACTGCTTTTGGTTGAAATTTATTAAAACTTTCTGTTTTCAGGAAAACAGTTCTGTGAAGTCAAGTTATTGATCTTTTAAGTACCGATGAGGATTTCCTTCCTAATCTTTGATTTGAAGTAGTGTGGAATGTCAACATCTAAATTATGTCATTATTTTCTATTTGAGTTACATGTGATATCTACTTTAGTTGTTGCTGAAATTCCACAAGAGATGTGGTTTTTGTTATTTGGTACAGTTCTTTGTGATTCTGTAGTGCCAGCCTACAATATTCAAAGAAGGATGGTCTTTGCTAAAACTCTCAGGCATCACTTGCTCAAAGCAGTTTTTAACCATTGATCTTAGGTGTTATTTCTGAATAGGTTTGACCAATGCATCACATCCATATGAAAGTCTTGATCTGACAAAGCTATTTAAGAACACAACTCAAAATAGTGTTCTTAATGATAGACAAGAATACAACTCTGACCATAAACTCATTCTTTATTTTCCACCTTGTTCACTTGGTATTTATATATTATTATTTATAATTGCCAATCTGTATCAGCATGCATAGCATTGTGGTTATTGCCACAAAAAGTGGGATCAGCATCATCATCATATCAGTACCATGACTGGGTGTGTTTGTAGGGTTGGTCTGAAGATGAGCACCTGACACATTCCCTATATATATATCTAAGTATATATATAAGTCAGTGAGGTATTTATTAATGCATAGTGTGTCTTGGTCAAGTAGAGCTGATGTAGTCCATTCCTCTCCAGATCAAACTATAGCTGACTTCATTCAACTTGAAGGCTGACATTGGTCACACACACATGATCAATTCTACCAAGACAAACATTTTACTCTGGCCATCAACATCAGTCTAGGACCCCACCCCACACTTAGTGATACAGTTTCATCACTGCACTGTCTGTATATATAGATATAGTGCACAGTCTACACCATTGAGTTATATTTCTACAAGAAGGTTCATCCATCATTTCACAGGTCTTGTTTTTAATTGTTCTGGTTGTCTAGGCTCCCCTCTCACCAGAAAAACCTAATAGAAGGAACCAGTTTAGTCAGACAACTCTATGAGTGCTAACCAGTGCTATCTGCTGTTGGTTCATTGAAATCAAAATCTTAATGAGTTAAAATTTCAGCCAAGGTCATTGCATTCACTTTTGTATAAACACCTTTAGGAAAGGTATGAATTTATTCTCCTACAGCTATAGGTTAAATAACAGAACAGACTGAACTATTTAGCCTTGGTTAGCAACCAGTTGGGCATAAGGCTAGTAACATCACCCAATAAAATGTTTACTTGTTATGGAAACCACAGCAGTGCAATGAGGTTATATCTCTAAATGCCATGTGGAATGAGAAGGATATGTCTCTTGTTTCCCTTTCTACAACAGTGTAAACAGTATGAATAAGAAGGATTTTTGATAACAACTGAAATTATGATGTAAGAAATACTAGTCAAAAATTAATAATGGTTGCCAATGTTTCTTCTAATAAAAAAACATTATGACTGCTGGGACTAATAGCATGTATAAAAACTTTAAAAAATATAGTACTAAATTATATGGTAAAAATAATGCATTTAAAAATTAGATTTAATCTTCTACTAACCATAAAAGATCTGCTAGTCCAAACACTTCCTCGGGTAAATGGTATGCAACAATATTAATTAATATTTAAGACATAAATATTATGGTGACAACTTGATTACTGATTTATGTAACATTGTGTGTGCAAAATAGAGGAGTATAAAGTAATGTTAAGGATTAATTGAAAATAAAATCTCTTATCTAAAAAAAACAATTACACAGGTTGTTGGAAATATTGCATTTCTGAAATACAATATATTTGGTAGGTTCAGTTGTTGGTTACAAGTCCCGTAAAAAAAGGAAAAACAAGGCAGATGTGGCAGTGATTTTTCATTGGCCCATAAACTGATGAATCAACAACTAACAAGAAGTTAAGATCTCCTGGTAAAACATTGACTTTCTTCTGCCAAAATTCTTCAGTCAGAATCTTCACTGTATAGGAATATAATGCCAGGACAGGAGAGTTTCTTTAACTTACTACACTCAATCCATCACTGACAAGTAGAAAAATTTCCTTTCCTAGGAGAATAAAAGTAACTGATACAAATCATATGCTATTTATTACTGCAAGAAAACCTTTTTCCTGGTGAAAAGGTAGCTGATTTGACTTTCATTAAGAAACACAGACTTTGGTGTAAAGGCCTGAAGACAGTTATAGTGACAAATGAAGTGAGATAACTGAGATGGCTCACTACAGAGCAAGGACCATATTTGCCAGACACCATGCCATATATGTTGTGACAATGCCACATTTATAATGTTTAAGATCCAATAAACAATGTGACATAACTAAATAGGATCATGGCTAGCGTGATCAAAGGACTCATCTCTCATATTTGGTAGCATAAAAGAAGTGATACATTGAGAATCCTCTTACTACATACATGTTAACAGTTTCTGATATGGATTTAGTCTGGGAATGCATGATATAAAGGGATCTGCTGACATTTTGCTTCAGCATTCTCACCTCAGCCCTTTTATACAACTTTTTCATGTGATCAAAATTAGAGAACATCAAAAAAGTTTAACTTGTCCTTCGTTTGACACAGGCAATTAGAGTAAAGAAAACTTATCCTTTGTTTTGTCACTTTTTCTCTCTCCATTGTATATTTGAATAAAGCAAAGGGATCAGCTACTGAACAGTTGAGTTTTATTTTTGTATAACTACTCGAACAGAAAATCACTGATTGTTGCACATCTTGTTTATATTATATTTTTACATAATTGCTCGTTATGCAGTATATTAAATACTGTAATGCAATCACATGATCCTTTAATAAAGACAGTATTTGAATGTTCAAAAAAGATGTCAATTCTTTAAGGTTTTTGTTATAACTTGTTTCTAGTAGTTATAATATTATGTCTCACTTAGGCTACTTGTCATGACATCATTAGAAATTCTCCTTGACTGACTCACTTTGAGTTCTTTATTCAAAATGTTTTGCCTAGTACATTTTGTGTTACTGGAGGTGGGGTCTTATTTACTCCACAACAGTTTTTCAAACTCATTTTGAAAACTGGACAAATTAGTCTGTATTCAATTATTATTTTCATTAGTGACCATTTAAAAATATCTGACACCACATTGTTTTTTTTTGGGTAATTTTTTTTTTTATTATTTTTCCTTTACATGTCATCAAAAGTCAAGGAAAATGGGAGATTGTAAGATTTTCACTATTTTGTGTCATATGAAATATTTTTGAATCTTTTGTTCAAATTTTAGGGAATGAATGATTTAAAACTTCTACATGAGAATCATTAAATGATTTCTTAGATTTTGTATATTTTTTAGACTTTAGCTGGACACAACTGTCCCCTCATCAAAAAACAGATTTTTCTTCTCAGAAATTTGATGTAAAGAACTTGTCACAATGAATTTAACCTGAGTCTTTTTTCTTTTTTTTACTTGAAATCACTACTAAGTTTACAAATGCTAAGTATTTGGATCTAAAGAGCATGTCTAGATCTATTTATATCTACTAACCAAGAAATACTAAGGTAAGTCATTAAGATAAAATGTTAAGTTTATAACTCTTCAAGAGTATTTTCATACCAATTAAAATTAATGGTTGGCATGAAAAATCAAATTTGTTTCATTGGAGTTCTGTCCATTATATATACTCCAAGAACAAAATTGGTATTCTCAGAGATCATAAACAAAGATTAAATTTGTTTACAGAATATTTTCAAGTTGTCACCCACTTTATAGTGATTAGGAACAGTGTTGATTAACTTTGGCAATCAGTTAGCAATAAATGTTTACCATGTATTTTAACACTGACAAGCCTATCAAAGAAAATATTTGACTGTTTCAGATATTATATGCAAAACGGCTGCTGGGTTATAATAGTCACTCATTTAATGATTAGCCAAACTCTAAGTTGCTTAACATTGATGAAAATTAATATTGGATATTCTATAGCTATAAGCTAACTTAAGTGCACAAACTCATTTTAAAAGGAAATGTTGGCTTTTAATTTTTCACTTATTCTTCTACCACTGAATTTTTTTTATCCTGGATTCAATCTGAAGAATTATCAAAATAAATATTGCAGATTCAATTGTACCAAGGATAAGTGTGGTAACCTTGGATAAAGAAACTTCCTATAAAGGATCAAGATTGTTCCAGCTAATAAAAAAAATGTTACTATCTATTAAGTGTGTTTATTTTATAGAAGATATTCATTGCCAAAGTTAATATATCCTAAGGTTCAATATTTTTTAAGGTTAGAAAACAAAAGCAATAAAAATAACTCTTTATAACCTGATTCTCCCAGAACTTTGATATAAAGAAAACAGTTAATTAGCTATTTATCCAATATTCTGTAATCTACCCTATATTCTTCTAAAATCATAAGAGTAGGCCCTTGCATGCTATTTTCTTTTTTTTTTAACAACATACCTGTCACCCCTCCATTCTGTCCTGTGTCTCCTTCACTCCAACCATGTCCACTGTCAGCATGAGAGGACACTGTCGACCTCCAAATGTGATAGTCAAGGTCAACCCCTTTACTCTTTTCACCTTTGACACCCAGTGGTGACATAGATGGTTCTTGAATCCACATCTGTTAAAAATAACCCACAATTTTAAAACATTCACATTGTGTCAAGTTTCTTTTGTGTTGTAGGAGATGTTTTAGATGTGTCATCTGTGACCCAATGATTTGTTTGTAGACATGAACTCATCTTTAACAATTCCATCCTAATGTTGACAGCTGGGATTATGTGTTTCTCCACTTGTCTTGCAATATTATCTATACATATTACATTTATATCATCATAATTCTTTTCATATGTTTTGTATATTCAGCTACCTGAATCTTTAATATATATACACATGTATTTCACTGATAATTTGCTAGTGGTTAGTATGGGGTATACTTTTAATGTATGTAAAATATATAATCAAAGAAAAAAAGTATTAACACTATTTTTAAATGTAATATAAAACATTGCTATATGTTTCATGCATTGAATTGATTTATATCAAGGACATAGTTTTTAATGTGTGTAAAATATGCAATCAAAGAAAAATGTATTAATACTATTTTTAAATGTAATATAAAGCATTGACATAAGTTTGATGTATTGGATTAATTTATATCAACTCGTGATTCTTGCTTTACCAACTATTATCAGTATAGAGAAGTGTCACATTAAAATACATATATTTCATGATGATTGCTTATTTGCTAAACAAGGGTAGCTACCAAGCAGGTAACGACAGATGAAGTGGTTCAGCAACTTCCATGGGATTGTTTATAGTCATCATAACTTTTGCAATACGATGTGGACTCTCAGTATCAGACAGAATTGATCCAATGACAAGAACCGGTCAAGATAATTGGAGAGTGCCTGTACTGCAAACAGTTCAAGTAGTCTGATGGTAACACTTGGTGGGGTTGTTAATGCTTGAATCATATCATAATTAAATGACATCAGACATATATATATATATATATATATATATATATATATATATATATATATATAAATAAAAAAGAAAGAACAGTAAGATATATAATCCGGTGTTCTGATAGGTATTTTTATTTTTACAAATATATATATATGAGGGTGAAAAATTCTTAGTCTGACTCACCGTCCTGAAAACTGACCAATGTCCCAATATCAGTTTTTCAGTAGAAAAGATCTCTTGGTCAGGTCAAAAATTTCAGGTCACTTAAATATATATATCTGATATATATGTACGGTGGTTCAGTAAGTACAAGGGTGATGATGTCAAAAAGTAATGAAATTTGTTTTATTATATAAGAAATAAGGAACACAATCAAACATATTATACATCAAGATATAACTATACATCACAGATTCACATCCCTACATAGTCATCACCTCTTTCAGTAGCAGTGTTTACCTGTAATTGAGTGCATGTATCCCAGCTTCATAAAACTCAGCTGGTTTCTGAAGTAGACAATTCCTTTTAGCAGTTTTCACTTCACAGAGGGACTGAAGGGTCAGTCGTTATGGTGTTGACAAAGAAGTGAAAAAAGTTGTAAGGAATTGGCTATGAGTTTTACATGTCCTCATTCGTAGGTGGAACACTGCCAGGTAAAGAGGTTGTGACTATGTTGAGAAGTAGGGATGTGAACTTGTGATGTATAGCTATATTTTGATTTATGATATGTTTGATTGTGTTCTTTATTTCTTATATAATAAAACAAATTACATGACTTTTTGACATCACTCTCATACGGAGCTTGGTGTAGTATTAAATTAAGCCTGTTGATCTGAAAATTTTCCCTGTTTAATATTTGATCTCTATGATTAATATTCACAAATGAATTAAGTATACTGACAAAGAAAAATAAATATTCATAATAAATAAATTCTTTTTGCATTATTAGACTGCAGATTTTACTGATGTGTGTATGTTTCTCTCTCTCTCTCTCTCTATCTAAATATATATTGTTCTGTACAGATAAAATACATCAAGCTCTCTATTTGTCGATCAATTTTAATATTTTTATATTACTAGGACCTACTTGGGTTATACACCCACAAACTTTATTTTACCTTTACTATATATATATATATATATATATATATTATTATTATTTTTTTTTTTTTAATTAAAGAATATGAAACATTTAAAATCCCATAGGTAATAATTTTTATTTCATGAAAGCTCTAAAAAAGCAGCTCTCAATCTTAATAATAAAATAAAATTATTTGTGATTTTGTTTGTAGATCTTGAAGATTGAGAGCTGCTTTTTTTTTTTAAAGGTCTCATGAAATAAAAATTATTACCTAAGGGATTTTAAGTGTTTCATATTCTTTAATTAATAATAATTTTGCTCTGTCTTTTAACATACAGCTCTCCCTGGATCTATATCTTCCTGGAAATTCTATATGGATTACCATATTGCATTATTACTATCTCTCTCTCTCTATATATATATATATATATATTATATATATATATATATATATATATATAATAAAAAGGCTTAAACACTAATATTCCATGGTCATAATTTATTCCATTGGAATCGTAAATATGATCCAATTCATCAGACCTACAAATTTAAAAAGAAAACAGAAAAAAATATACATGTATTTTTTTCTGTTTTCTTTTTGAATTTGTAGGTCTGATGAATTGGATTGTATTTACGATTCCAATGGAATAAATTATGACCATGGAATATTAGTGTTTAAGCCTTTTTATTATATCCTTACTCTGTCCTGGACATTGAGTTCTAACTGGATTCTATCTGCTGGGAATTTGTTATTCAAAAAATATACATGTATGTGTATGCACGTATGTATATATATTTTGCATATGTATGTGTATGTTTACTACTAATATTATATATATATATATTTATTGTTTAAAGTTTGCTATATTCAAGAGGGAAGACTAAGTGTGCTCAATATCAGTGATAAAGCATTTATACATAAAGACAGTATGGATAAAGGAATCGACATTCCAAGATAGCTGTCAGGTTCAAGCAGTGTATCCTTGACTCCTTTAGGGAGGTCTTTTCTGTTCCAGAATAGAAGTTTGCTTAAGGTATGAACCTGATCATCACCATGTAATGTTGATTCTTATGTCCACACTGTCTATGCCTATCTATTAAACTATAACTTTTAAGTTCAAATATAGAAGAATGGAGAATTTGATGATAGAAGGAAATTTCCATAGCAGTTTAATTTGTAGCAGGACAGGTAGATGCTAAGAAGACTGTCTGTTGGACTGAATATAAGCTGCTAAGGAATCAAAACACTTGCAAGAGTGTTAGTACCAAGTAAAATTAGTATTAATTAACCAGAAGGCATTTCTTTGGCTCCTCTTGTTGATGTCTTATCTTGTAGGCATTTTTATAAGCTGAGAATTAGATATGTGTACTGAATGAGATTAAACGAAATGTGTATTGGCTGAAAATATATATGTAGGATTTATATATATATATATATATATATATATATATATATATATATAAAGAACAATATAGGGGAAAAAATGTATGACAAAGTGGAAAAAAGTTTTTGTGTGACATGTTTTGTCCTTTAGGACTTAATCAAACTGAATTTGTTATGATGGTGCGACTACACATGCGCACGAACAAGGGATGCTGGGAATTTTAAATTAAAATTTTTTTCTTCCTTGATTTCAGTAAATTTGTGCCCTGGCTCCTACAGCATTTCACTATTCCTAACAGATCTTCTGCTATCGCATAGTGGGGATATCTAATAAGAGAAATGATGGGAACAAAAAGAAAAAGAATCTAAATGAAATCACCTAGATTATACACAAAAAAAATAATTTTAAATTTTAAATTCTCAGCACCCCTCATTCGTGTACATGTGTAGTTGCACCTATGTAACAAATTTAGTCCAATGAAGTCCTAAAGGATAAGTCTATATTTCTGCGATGAGGTATTATGTACATTATTTTCATTATTCAGAGAGGGAAATTAACAGGAGATAACTGATAACTGACATCCATCAAACATGGCATGTGGAACTAGAACAGTCTACCCCAGTGAGCAAAATAAAGGGTTCAGTTCAACATTCCAACCACCTGAAGAAGGCTGGAGTGTACAGTGGCTGAAATGTTGTAATAAATATAGCGACAAAGATGAGGACAATAGTCCGAATAATGTAAATAATGTTCCAAAGGATAAAACGCATCACACAAAAACTTTTTTCCACTTTGTCACACATATATATATATATATATATATATATATATATATAAGATAACATTATATATTTTTATATATCAAGAACTGTATTGAGAAAATTGTATGGCAAAGTAGAAAAAGTTTACTTCATCCAATGAAGTTCTAAAGGGTGAAATGTGTCACTTTTTCCACTTTGTCATACAATTTCCCCACTATATATATATATATATATATATGTGTGTGTGTGTGTAAATACATTGCTATCAGTATTCTTGCATAAAATAATGGCAAAAGATAAGCTTTTTTATGTGAATAATAAAAGTAAATTTAACCACCATTGCCCAGACAAATAACATCTAGTGACTCACAATCAAGTGAGAGATTAAGTCTCTAAAGGCTTGTCTCAGTAAGGTGAAAGTTTCTTCATATTTGATGAGTAAATATTAGTATGCCAGTGGGAATTCATGAAGTGAATATTGAGTATCTAAGGAATTGATAGGTTTTTTTAAATTTAATCCAACATTATTTCTTATTACTTTAAATATTATATTTAAATGGATACACATGTTTGAGTAGATGCCCTGTTTTTTTAAAACAAAGTGAATTAGATCTACTGGCCTTGCATTTGAGATTGTTCACTTTATTAAGTTTTGTAACCTAGGGAAGGTTACTGAATAGAATAATCAAACGAAGGTTGGTAATGAATGATAATACTTAGCACACGAACAACACATATAAGATTCCCCAGTGACACCTAGAAAAAGTAGTCAACTGCTAGAAGTAAATTCCACAATGAATTTCCAATTGAAGACCAACATACAGTATTTACTACTGTATTTATGTGAATGGGGACATACCCATTATTGTCCGTAGGTATGCTACAACATTAAGATCATCAAATGCACAGACCAGTAGCTGTAATTCTTACAAAAAACAAAACAGGGCATTCAGTTTCATTGATGAATTCATTTTCTATGGCTTATCAATCCTTTGCAGGTTATTTAAAGCCAGAAAATATTTTTAGACTATAAGAATTCTTTTTGTGGTGGGGAGATAATAATGATTTAACAATATAAGTCTTACTAATTAATTCTAATTAACTAATTTGAGAAGCAGTGGATTCATACTTTTGCCAGGGGTATTTTTGTGTCAGTGAGTATAATGAACCTAATGGGAATTGGAACTTGGCTCACTGATTAACAATTCTGAACCATTATCCATTGCACCACCTGCACATCCAAGCTTACTACACCCAGTATTCCCAAGTGGTCACCCATCTAGGTACTGACCAGGTTTGTTGCTTAACTTCAGTGAATGTATAAGAATTGGTGTTTCATCATGATGTGGCAGTAAAACAAGACATCCACGAAACATTCTCTTTATTAAGATTTTGAATGCACAGACTGGTAGATGTTATTCAAACTATTTAAAACAAACGGGGCTTCTACTCAAATCTATATATCCACTAAAATATAACATTTAAAGTAATAGAAAATGTTGAATCCACAATGATCATTTCAAAGAAAACTAGCATGCATTGATATATATATATATATATATATATATATATATATATATATATATATATATATATATATATATATATATATATATATATATATATATATATATATATATATATATATATATATATATATATATATATATATATATATATATATATATATATATATATATATATATATATATATATATATATATATATATATATATATATATATATATATATATATATATATATATATATATATATACAGAGTGTCAACAGTTTGTGCATAACAGTGATTATTTTTTGTGTATGAGGATGCAGCACTATATTTGTGCATGTATTTCTATATTGTATATATGTTTTGTGTGTGTTTGTGACAGTGCATGACTATGTTTGTGTATATGTATGTTTGTGTGCGTTTTGTATTTCTGTACCCATGAATGTGTATATATGTGCATCTTTATGCCTGTGAAAAATAATGAATATATATGCTTGTATTTACGTGCTGCATGAAGACAATTAGAGAAAATAAAATTGTGTAAACATTTTGGATAAAAACAGTAAAGATGAGGATGTTAGTCCAAACAAATTACCAGGTGTAATTCATGTCATATTCTTGTATTTATTTTTTTTTCATCTGTAATCACATTTTAAAACAAAATCGCTAATAAAAGCAAATATAGCAATTGAGAAAATATTTTTCATCCTAAATAATCTCAAATTTATTTGTTTTAAAGTTATTTTTAAGCAATTTCCAGTTGAACCTATTTTAAAAGTTCACTTATTTTTAAAACATTAAAAGAAAAATCACAACATATTCAACTTGAAACAATCAGTGCATCTTTCTAGGAATCAGGAATGAATTGATACAAATTAATTATTAAGATTGAACATCATATTCAGTTCTGCACTGAGTTAAGAGCTGAAGAGAAGTGAAAGACAGAAAAGACTATCCCCCTAAAGAAATTTTTTTTGCTTCCAGCTAGCTTTAATAAAACTCTCACCAAATAAAATAAATTAAACTTTTGAATGTAATTTTCAACCTCAAATCTTAAATTTAATCTTCCAATTTTAGAATTGGTTTCAGTTTTCATTTTATTCTTCCCAACCTAAATTAAATTTTGGTTTTCTGGTTTTAAATTTTCTGTGATGCTAACCATTAAACCATCCACATAAATCCCATCCAAGGCTGCTGAGGTCACTTTGTACCTAGACTCTTGAGAAAGGGCAACTTTTCTCCTGTTGCATGTAGGTAAAATAGTAGGCACAGACTGTGGTCTTTCGCCTTGGTAGGGCAACCAGACAAGTAGTTGGACAACTCTAAACGATAGGGATGTTGACAAGAACTTATTCCACTGTCTTTTCCAATAACAATCATGGCAACACACAGTTCATAGATATTAGAGAAAAGGAAGCTGTAGAGAGCCATGATCATCTATGTCCAATAGGGACATGATTTTAAATTTGGGACAACCATTTAAAGATTCATTTTGAATTTAGAACCCACTCATAAATATTAACTTCTAACCTTAAGGATTCACATTCACAATATTTATGAGTTCCATAACCCATTAGGCTCATAGGGCCACCATATGTACTGCAGCCATAGCAACAGTGGTGTGTCTTGGGCAAGTCAGCCTGACAAAACTCAACCCTTTCCAGACTTATTTGGATTCAGAGTTCTCTTTTAGCTAGACTGGTTTCCAACCAAGTCTATAGGGCCTTGTTTGTTCTGCTATTTACCCATAGCTGGGGTGGGGGAGAAGAGGTGGATTCATACCTTTTCCAAGAGTATTTGCACATGTGACTGGAATTCAACCTCAGTTCTCTAATTTCTCATTCTGAGCTGCTATCCATTACACCACGGCACATCCACACAAAATGTCCCATAACCCATTAGGGTCATAAGGGCTCACTTGTACTGCAGCCATAGAATAAGGATTACAATAAACTTAAGAAGAACTTCACTCTAAACATTGTCATCAAATCTTAAATGTAGCTTTTTGAACTAAGATGTAGTCCTGAAGACTATCAAACAAGAATTTTGTATCTAATTCTTATTTTGTTATATTATAATTTACAATCAAGAATCATAAATTTAAGATTGTAATTATAAGTTTAAAGACTTTAAATATACACTATGTCAGATTTTATTATTCAACTTATTGTTTTCACAATAAGATTTTCATTAACCAAATAATGATTGTAATATTTTCATGATATACTTATGAGCAATAATATATATCTTTATTTTCAACTTAAAATATCTGTCCATATTTAAAATAATGCTCATAACTTGTTTTGATGCACCAGGTTTTATTATTATTATCTAAAATGAGCCTAAATATTTATTTATAAATAAATCCCAAATATTTAGACTATTGTAACATACATTTCATGGACACATTATCTAATATACGTGAATACATTATGATTATTTTACATATTAATATGGGCTCTTTGATATTCTATAAGCTTCATCAGTATTTCAATCATTGATTTTATTAACTTCTTTTTACTCTTTTGACTTTAACATTATTGTAGCAGATTTTTCTTGCTTTCAAGAGATCATTGCATGAATATTGTTTTCCATTCTTATATACATTCACTTTTAATGATGAACAATAGGTTTTCTCTTTGATTAATATCTGGAGAAGGTAGATCTCATTCTGCTCATTTGATGTCTTTGAAAACTTCAATCTTTTTGCAAGGTGGGTAATATTCAGCACTGCAGAATGTGAAGGAACATTGTCTTACATAAAGGTACTCTTTTGATTTAAGCTTCTTCATTGAAAAATGTCCTGTTCAAGAATTTAATATAATTTTCTGCATTTATCTTGAGACCATCGTCAACTTTAAGGGGAGCAATATTTTAACTGCCTACAATATTAACTTCCCGTTGACCTGCTGTCTTCAATACAGGCCAAGAATATTGTTGTAGCATACCTATGGACAATAATGGGTATGTCCCCATTCACATAAATACAGTAGTAAATACTGTATGTTGGTCTGGAATTGGAGATTCGTCTCCAGCTGTGCTGGTCAAACTCTCTGCCTCCAGGCAGAGAGGATCCCCAGAGAAGGCTATGTCAAAGGGCAGAGTCTTGTCTTGGGAAACAGCTACCTGACCCTATTTTATACGTGGTATATGGGGAATTTTTGACTGAGCCTACAGGCTTGGATACCCCATATTAAATTCAGCCTTGTGCCACATATGACCATGTGAGGTTGTTGGTAGATATCCTGCAGTTGGAGATTCATTGTAGAATTCACTTCTAGCAGTTGACTACATTTTTGACATGCTGCTGTTGAATCTTATATGTGTTATTCATGTCCTAAGTATTATCGTTCCTTACCAACCTTTGTATGATTATTCTATTCAGTAACCTTCCATAGGTTACAACAAATATCAATTTCCCTCCGACCTTCTGTCGTCTAATTCTGTTGGTTGATGATTTTCAAAAAAAGCCAGCCTCTACCGTGTACATCAGTTTTATCCGATAAATCTTCAAGATAAATCAATTTTCATGTACTTCTTCACTTTGACTTTTAACTTTATGATATTTACTTAAAAGCTGTTTGGTTGCTTTCATATCTTTAGCCAATGTTTTTAATATTCTGCATCTTTTCTCTTTCTTTATATTCACAGCACCAATTTCTTGCTGGTCAATTTATTTTCCTTTCAAAGTTTTATCAGATCTCTTTTTATGACATTCTTGAAGCCATTTTGTTTTTGTTCTTATTTTGCCTATGCTTTAACTTTCTTCTTTGATTGTTCTATCATCTCTATTCAACATTTTTATATTTTGTAAATTGTATTCTCATCACTCATTTCTCTATTGAGGTTAGGAGGCATGGTGGAATAGTAGAAAGTGGCTCTGATTGAGAAATTGGAGAGCCGAGTTCAAATTCCAGTCAAATCCATTACATTCACTTACATGCTAATACCCTTGGTAAAGGTATGAATCTTCTTCTCTCAACTATGGGTAAATAGCAGGACATACTGGGTTCTATAGCCTTGAATGACAACCTAATGCAGGAAGAAAATCTGCCTCGTCAGTCATGTATTGAAAGATACATGATCGCCTAAGTATATATCATGGATGGCACATAAATGACTGATCTTCCTTAAAACCCTTGACAATATTTATATGTGTGACATGACAAAATAAATTTCAATAACTGTGCCCTTTTTATATTTATTTACAATATGATGAACAACCATTTAGTTATCTGTCTATATCTCCGAGATGAGGTATTAGGTACACTATTTACATTGTTCGGACAATCATCCTCATCTTTGTTGCCATATTTATCACAACATTTTGCCTGTTGTATGCTCTGGCCTTCTTCAGGTGGTTGGAATGTTGAACTGAACCCCTTATTTCGCTTGCTGGGGTAGACTGTTCTTGTTCCACATGTCTAATGGATGTCACTGGATCTAACTAATGCCTTTATCCACCATGCCATGTGTCCTTGAGGACATCTGTGTATGAATTTGTGGGTATTATAAACCTAATGTCTTCAGCAACTATTTTTCACCAGTGCTCATATTGCAAACTTTTGCTGTTATCATTGCATTTTTTTTTTTTTTAACCAGAGCTCATATTGCTATTTTTATTGTTATTATTGCTTTTCTCTGGCACTCCTTATTACTGGTTCCCATATTGTATTCATTTCTGTGCATAGTTGGCTCAGGAGATTTTATGGCCTAGCATATGTGCTGATTCCATAAGCTTACGGATTTTCCAATGATGTTCTTTGTCTATGATTTCAACCTGATCCCACAAAAGGCGGTGATTTCCCTTTTCTCTCCATATGTGGTCAGCCATGCCTGATTTTTCCACTTCCTGTTGTGTTACAGCTTTTTGGCGTTCTTGAAGCCTTACCTTAAGGGGATAGCCTGTCTCCTCTTTATATTACTTTCTACAGCTGCATGCTGTACACACAATCTTTAGTCATGTTCTTCTCTCATTTAGTTGCATAATGAAGTCTGACACTACCATATAAATTATTGTAAATATTTTAGAAGAAATAAAGACAGATATTATAAGCTAAAATTCACATGGTATATTTATTGAATATAAAGTTATATTGGAAAGATATGTCAAAGTGAGTCATCAGTGATGAATTCTGTTTTCATTGCAAGTTTTGTGTGTTAAACATTGTATTTGCTCCACTATTAACCTGATGATATTGAAGATAATAAGCCCTCATCTTGGTCACAAAACTATGAAAAGATATGCTCCGTCTGATAGTAAATTTAAACAGTTATTCCATGCTATACCAGCCAATCAAGTCACTACATATGTATTTACATGTTCTGATTAGGTGCATTTTCACAAGCTCAGTTTGACTTCTGTCATTACTGACACCCAATAATAGGTTATTGAGAAAGAGAAAAATATATTTATGAATACAATTATATATTGAAAAGTTTACAAACATCAGTTTCTTAATTCCAATTTTGTTGCAAAAACATTGGCTTGAATCATAAAATCTGACATAGTTTAATATCTTTAGTCTTAATTTTTAATCTGTAAGGGTTTTATGTAATTTTGCTATTTTTATTGTTATTATTGTTTTTCTCTGGCACTCCTTATTACTGGTTCCCATATTGTATTCATTTCTGTGCATGGTTGGCTCAGGAGATTTTTGTGGCCTAGCATATGTGCTGATTCCTTAAGTTTACGAATTTTACAATGATGTTCTTTGTCTATGATTTCAACCTGATCCCACAGAGGGCAGTGATTTCCATTTTCTCTCCATATGTGGTCAGCCATGCCTGATTTTTCCACTTCCTGTTGTGTTACAGCTTTTTGGTGTTCTTGAAGCCTTGCCTTATTCAAGATAAGGGAGTCACAACTAAGTTCATGTGATGACAAGTAACATTGGAATCTAAATTTGGAAGTTAAATTTTACCTTAAGTAAACTTAGTTGTGACTCCCTTATCTTGAATATAACTTTAAAGCATATTTTCGAACTGAAAGTAACAAATTTAGGCCTTGTTTTTTAAAGCTTGCTTTCATATAAAAATTTACAATTTTAACTCTAAGTTTTAAACAATTGATTCCAAAATCATCTAACATGCCAAAATAAATATTTTATTATATAAACAAAAACTTAATACTGATTTTCAATAAAGTTTCCCAAAATTCTAAATTTAATTACATATATAATCCCATAATTAGATAGTTGTTAATAATTATAAGTTTGAACATGAAGTAATTGTCAGTCAGTTTTAAACTGGATTAACTTTCAATACATTTTACCAAATCTAATCTCTCTTATCCTTAAAAAGAATTATCTTTTTAGTCTTTTAATACAGCTATTGAAGTAAATGAAAGCTATACAAGTTTTTGACATGATTAAGAAGATAACTAGATTTGAATATTTATTAAAGAAAAGATATTGAATTTTAATATTGTTCTATTGTTTATTTATTTTATGACCTAGAAAATAAATCATCAATCAAGTCTTCTTTTTTTGCAGTGTTTTTCTTTTTTGTAAAATTAGTGTAATATAAAACTTCTGCAAAAAGATTTAGAATTTGTAATTCATCGTCATATTATCAACAATTTTAATGATACTCTTGCAACCAAATGTGTTCAGCTTAACAAAAAAAGCAACAAAAAAAAAGAAATAAAACAAGCAGGCAAACAAGTAATAAAATAAAAAAATTATGAAAGAAAGAAAATACAATTTTATGGTCATCATACATGTTCATCATAAAATAACTGTACTTACAAAGGAGGCACATTCAAGTTTGCAAACACAAATTTAATCAACAGAATATTGAAAACCAAGATTAATTTCTATGTATGAATTCCTATATTCAATTCCTTGGCTTTTTATTTTGGTAGAAGGGTTGTCTGGGGCAAAACTATACTTATGTGATATAAATATATTGGTAAAAATATTCTTTCATATGCAAGAGGCTTCTTAACAATATTCAGGTGTTGTACTGCTCTCATTTGATTTTGTTTTTTAACCAATTATTATTTTTTTTTACTAACCTTGATTTCATCTCATTTCTATTCCTTTGTCACAGGTCATTTTTACATCAATTCAAAATCTGTCATGTATAAAAGTATCAACTGAAAATTAAAAAAAAGGTTTTATTTTCAATCCATACAAGTTACTTTACAATCATGGCATGAAATATTCAGATTAGCTGTCTATACATGGAAGACATAAGGCTATGGATTTTTAAAAAATGTCACATTCCTTCAAGATCTGAGCATTGAGATTGCTTTTTATTTATTATCTTGTGGAATATTATTATTGCAGTGATAGTTTCCAGGCAAGTGATTCTCAGTTGCAAACAATCCTGATTCACTGATTTATTTGAATCCCATTTCACTGGATCCATATTTATCAAAATTGATTTGTAATTAGGAACCTTGAAAAAGTGTTCAATCAGAACTGACACCTATATTAGTGACAACAAATGATACACAAATATTAGAATGATGCAAAAGTGTGATTCCTTGCATTTGCCATATTAGGATCAAGCTATAACTTCTTGTGAACTATAGAAAAGTAGTTTCCTGTTGTATTCTTCATGGTCTTGAATTCTTCTTGATTGATTCCTATCTAAGACTACAACTAATTTTTCTTCTTGCATTGATTATTAAGTTAGCATGTATGTTATGTCATGCCAATACCTTATAAATACAGGTCTATTCAGTTTTGCTTGTGAGGAAATATGGAAAAGACATAAATGATGCTGTTTGGATTCAGTGAGAGAGATAAAGAAAGAAAGACAATAGGGGAGATAATTACATTCTCATTTGTTTAATGTCTACTTGAGTGAAATGGAAAAACTTTTTAATTTTTCATTTGTACCCTCTTTAAATAATAACACCTGCATTCATATTTATGTTCATTATTGCAATATTTGACTGAAGTTGTTAATCTTAAATATTTAACATTGATTTAGGGGAATTTCAACAGTTATTTTATAGTTGTAGAACTAGCAAGGTGCTTGTTTAATCATTGATTTAAGAATTATGATTCATCAGAAAATTGAAATAGGAAAACTATGAAATTTTCATGAGTATTACTAATTATTCATAGTCATCAATGTTCATCTTTTTGTTTACATTAGTTTCCTAAAAAAAAACCAAAGAGTATCTATTTGTTCCTTGTAAGTTCCAATGAAGAATTACAATGAAAAGTAGAAAATATATTTTCGGTGAAAATTGTTCTATGAATTTGCTTTTAAAAAGTACACAAATATTTTCCCAGTTTTTTTCTTGGACATTAATAATAAAAGTGAAATTATAGCCTTAACAATGAATGGCTACAAATGGTAATTGTTAAAGTAAAAGATGTTTCTGCATGACAGAAAAGAGATAAATTCTCTACTTTCCTTATGGGAAAAAATATATTAAAATCTTCCCCTGTGTTCAGTAAGTATGAAGTGGTTTGACTGTATAGGGAAAGATAAAAAAAAAACCTTTCCTGTTATATATAGAGATGTAAAAATGACCAGAGGGTTGGAGTAAAAATCAACAGAAATGACCGTATATACTTGAGTATGGGGCAAATTTTCATGATCAGTTTTTTTACACAAAACATAGGTGGTCACCTTATACACAGGTAATTGTTTTAAGGTAAAAATTAGGCATGAAAGAAAACAAAAGTACAATATCTAAATCTTTTCTTTCTTTTTGTTATGGTTAAGTGCTTTTTTTCACTATTTTAGGGCCATTTTGAACAATTTATTTTCAATAAAATATGTTCAGAATGATGCCAAATACTGCAATATTTGACTACGGTAAACCTAAATCAGGTTTTCACAATGTTGTGAAGTAGAGGTTAGCACTAATCAGCCGCTAGACTGGTACTACTACCTCGTTATTCCCAGTGACCACTTATATGAGTGTTCACTTATGCTTATGCAAATTATGCATACTAATTTGCTAGTATCACTACACACAAAAAGTCAAGGGTCGCACTGTACATGAAGTAAGCTTATACACAAGTATATACGGTAGATGAAATAAAGACAAATGAAAAATTAATAATGATTGTGTCTTGTCTTGGAAATTAAAAAAATGCTTCAAATTATAGATATCCTCATCTTTGTTGTTTTTATCACATTTCAGATGGCTGATATTCCTGATTTCCTTAGATTAATATTACTACTCAAGAATAAACCATTTAAATACTTACTAAAGGCTTTTCACTGACTTGTCAAAATGTGATAAAAACAAGATAAGGATGCTAATCTAGAAAAACAATTATTGAACAATAACAATATCACATTGTATAATTCATCTTGTTCATTTTGGCTGCCTAATAAGAATAAATAATCATTATTTTTTCTTTCTTATTTCTTAAACTTCCAACACTTTTATAAAAGTAGATGCTTAAAGCCATGTTACATATTTAAAGAAAAAATATCGAAGATCAATTTACATGATATGACTTTTCTTTTTATTATTGCGAACATTTAGCATTATTTCCATTTTTCAAATAGCATTTGACTGCAACTTTTTCTGAGAGCTGCAATTAAATGAAAAGGTCATGAATGTTATTGTTACACTTGAGAAAATTAGAATTGCTCATGCAGGTCACTGAGTTCAAATGTATCTTTCACTTTTAGTATTGCTAAGTATTTAGGAATTTCTTGTAGAATCACACAGGTTTGCCTATTGTCCGGTTTACACTCCTCCCAGGTCTTTTGAACAGAAGTAAAGGTTTATTTGCTGTTTCCTGTTTAGGATTAGCTTTCTGGTTCCTTCTAAAATCTTTTCATTCTCTTTCACTACCAGTAGCCCCTTGCATCTTAGTGGCATTATCACCTTGCTTGGGGTGAATTGATTAAAAAAAAGAAGATATTTACTAAGTTCAGATTAATCACTTTATTTGTGGTACCTAATAGAAGCAGGAGCATTTATTCTTTATTTTTTGAGAAAGCCCCTCAACAAAAAATCTTATTAATGTTACTCCATTTATAAATTTCACATGGTTCAAATATGAAACAGTAATTATTATACTGAGTTTAAATTTTTCTTGCTTGCATTTTATGATTGTATAATTACTTCACAAAGAATTGTTTGAAAGGCTTGATTTATTTGGAAAAGATTTTAGAACAATCTACAACACATACTGGAAGCAAACTGACTGCATATGGATGGAAAATGAATTCCGTAAATACACAAAAATAGAAAAGGGCTTGAGACAAGGAGGTTTCTTTTCATTGGACTTATTCAGCCTATATACATCGATATCTTCCTTCTTTTATGTGTCATGTCCCTTCAGGACGTAGGTTATCATGGGTCTCTACTTTTACCATCCCTTGTAGCTCTCAATATGTTTTGTCCTTTTGCTACATGTCCCAAACCCTGTTCTTTCATCCACTTGCTTAAGCCCGCTAGGTATGTCATATGTTGTTTTCCTTTGTCTCTCTTTGCCTCTGTGAGTATCAGATTCTCCAAGCTCTCCTTTCTCATAACATGTTCCAGAAATTTCAGCTGCCTCTTCCTGATGTTAAGTGTAAGCTTTCTCAGCATCCTTCTGTGGAACACCACCTCTGCTGCCTTGAGTCTCTTCTTCATCTTTGAGGAGACCGTCCAACATTCGCTGCCATAAAGGAGGATAAATATCATGTAGCAGTCCAGTGCTCATTTCTTTGTTACCAACGAAATTCTCCTGTCTCATAATACTCTGCCTAGCTTTTGGAATGCGTCTTTGGCCATCCCAATACATCTTCGGATATCAGCATTGCACTTATCGTCCTCTGTCAGAACACTTCCCAGATATTTAAATTTCTGCACCCACTTGATTTTAGAGTCCCTGACCTGTAAATCACATTTTGGGCTCATCTTTTTACTGATGACCATGCATTCTGTCTTCTTGTAGTTTATGTTTAGTCCCTTCTTCTTGCTCTCTTTCGCTAAAGTCTGTAGGAAGTTTTGTAATTTGTAATGTCTGCTGTCAGCGTTGTATCATCTGTGTATCTTATGTTGTTAAGATTGTGACCACCAATTGTGGTAGCATTTTCAATTCTCTCAGAATTGCCTCACTGTATAGGTTGAATAAGTCCGGTGAGAAGACACATCCTTGCCTTACGCCCCTTTCTATTTTTGTATATCCACTGAACTCATTCTCTATGCACATGCAAGCTGTTTGCTGCCAGTATAGGTTCTTGATTATTCTAATATCTTTCCCAAGCATATCAAGGTTGCCGAGCAGTTCCAACAGATCTTTGTGGCATACTTTGTTGAATGCCTTTGTGTAGTCTATAAAACATAGGTGCACATCCTTCTGCATTTGTATTGCTCTTTCTGCTAACTTTCTAAGCATAAATATCAAGTTCTTTGTTCTGGTGTTTTTAATGAACCCATACTGTTCTTATCCTATCTCTGGCTTGATTCTGTTGTGTGCTCTATTCATCTGAATACGGATGATGAGTTTTGTTATGTGGTTCATTAGGCTGATTGTTCAGTAGAATTCACATTCGTTTGTGTCTAGTTTCTTAGGCAGTCCTATGAAAATATATCTGCTGATATCTTCCAGTATATTACTACTGTTGTAGATTTCATTTATCATTTCTGTAATCTTGTCTATGCCAGAATCAGCTAAGGTTGTCAGCATTTCTCTAACAATTCTGTCTGGCCCTGCCACCTTGTTTCTGTTCAATTTCACTAGTGCAGCTTCTACTTTGGTTTTTTGAATTTCAGGCCCATCAGTAGTTCTGTGCATTGAGGGTTATTCGCTTTCATTGTGGAAATGATGTAAAGGGGATAAAATTCCTTGGAATCTATCCCTTAGCAAGAAAGGAGCAACATGAGCGACAGATGTTACTAGACTGCTATTTTGTGACTGCTCGCATCAAACAAAAAATATCTCTCAGGACATAAAACATTTGGATGTTGAACAACTGGGGCCAGTTAGATAATATGAAAAAAGAGATGAGTTGGCTAAAAATCAACATCTTAGGTGTATGTGAAACTAGATGGCCAAACAATGGAGATTTTATCAGTGACAATCACAGGATTATTTATGCAGGCAGAGAAAAAAATGATAAACGATTAGGATTGATACTAGATCAAGAATTCAAGAAATGTGTTCTGGGATACTACCAATTATTCAACTGAATTCTGATAGTCAAGCTCAAAGGAAAGCCTTTCAATGTAGCTATCATAGTAGTGTATGCATCAACAGCACAGAGTAAGGATGAAGAACTCAAATCTTTCTACTTCAAGTTAGACAATGCCAAGGCTCATTGTAAATTGCAAAAAGTCATAATTATCATGGGAGACCTGAATGCCAAAGTAGCCAGGGAGAGGGCATGGGATATAGCCAGAAAATTCAAACTAGAAACCCGCAATGAATGTGAAGAAAATGGATCCAATGGTGCATGACCAATGATCAGGTAATAGCCAACACATTGTTCCAAGAACGTCTGAGATAACAATGGACATGGAGGAGCCCAGGAGGAGAAACTAAAAACCAAATTGACTACATAACTATCAACAAAAATTTAAGAATGCAATGGTTTACTGTAAAACCTACCCAAGTGCCAAATGCAGAAGTGATCATCACCCTGTTACATGCAAACTATAGAAACTGAAGAAGCCTAGCACAGCACCCAAATTGCAATACAACAAACTCCTGAGTGACCCGTACCTGAAAGAAAAAAATATATGGACAGTGTGAAAAGAAGATATGAGGGACACAATGGAAATGGAAACTTGAAATGGGATACACTAAGAGAAGCTTTAGTGACATCAACAAACGATATCATCCCAAAGCAGAATGGATGAAGAAGAAAAACAAATGGATGACTGATGAGATTCTTGACATGATACAAATGAGACGGAAAACTCTGCCAAGATATGGAGTGGAATACAGAACAGTGCACAATGAAAGAAGGACCAAATGCAGGCAGGCTAAAAAAGAGTGGCTAAACAAAAAATGTGTAGAAATAGAGAGACTGTGTAACACAGACAAAGGAGATATGCATAAACAAATAAGGGAACTAACAGGACAGAATAAAGACATGCTCATCAACAGGATGCGTAAAATCAAAGGATGGAATGCTCATGTTAGAGAAGGAAAAAATTCTTGAACACTGGAACAAATATACATGGATATATGGACTGGAATTCAAACTCGGTTTTCTGATTTTCCCATTCTGAGTGACTATTTGTTATGTCACCCACACATCCAGCGAACTCCTGATTAAGAATAACCAGTCTCGTAATAGATGTAACACAAGGCCAAAAATATAGAGCACTCAGTGCAAATTGAACTCACTACTTAGCTGTAATTTATCTAGCAAGATATGCTTGCTCAAATGGCCTAATCAGTCTTAAGTTGTCAAGTGCATTATAATTATAGAAAAAATAAATACTAATAGTCACCAGTCAACTTTATCTGATAATTTATTTGTATAAAAACGAAATGTCATGCTTCCAAAAGCTTTTCAGAAAGGAGTTTTGCAGTAAGGTATTATTGACAAACTAACTAAATGATAGAATCTGATGGAATTAACCAATAAACATTAGTTTGAACCATCTGTTATGTGTTTGCTCACCCATCTAGAATTGTTAACACACACCAACTGAAAATTGTTTTGTACCAACAGGTCGTTGAACAGTTGACAGCAACTAGCCAATCAAATCAATAGACTATTTCTAACACTCAGAGAAGTAAGAAGCTATCAAGCTGATGCAAACTTTTTTCATTATGTTGGTAGAATCAAAATATAAAACTTAAAAAAACATCAGTCAATAATATTTTGAAAACATTTTTATGAGTTTGCAGCTGTAAACTCAAATTAAGGCACTCAAATTAATGTTGCATTCTTATTTAGAAAGCATTCAAAATTTCAAAGAAAAGGTGAAAAATTCTTTAATTTTTTCATTACATCTATTTATTTTTCTGCTGTGGCCAGATTCTATAACTCTTTTTTAATATATGTTAACTGTACAGATGGCATAATGTTTTTCATTGCGGTAAAGGGAATTAGCAAGCCAAGTTCAAATTTTGGTCAATTCTGCTTCATTCTCTTATTTATTTTTTTAATTGTTTCAATCCAGGCAAAGTTTTAAGGAGCAATTGATAGATCATTAAATACACAAACCAACCAAACACAAAGTGATAAAGCCACTAAGATGCAAGGTGTTACTAAAATTGAAGGAAACTGAATTGGAGAGAAGACAATAAAAGAACAGGATTGAGAAAGTCAGAAGATGACAACAGATGTTGCATTTTTATTTTTGTAGATCATAGTTGACAAAAAAAGCAAGAAGTCACAGGTAAGAAGTGCAAGAGAAGAAATTATTAGAATAAAAAGTTATGGTTACAACTAGTAATCTTAACAGTGAAATGATGAAACCTAACAGTCAATCTAGTACTGCATTCAAATTTGTGAAGTTGAGGTATATCCCACCCTACAAGTCCTTCCCCACAAATGAAACAGTGCAAGCTTCTCACTACTCAATCATACATGGAAAGTGTTCAGATGATCTACATTTGTATTCTATTGGTGACATGTAAGTTCCACTTGAATGGCTTCTTCCGATGAACTGCTGCTTTGTGGCACCAACTTCCGAGAGGATGCTTCACTGATCAATACAATCTTAACCTGTTCAAGTCTAGAGTTAACTGTTATCTTCCCCATATATCCCTTAAAATTGGGCCTATTACTCTATAACCCTCTAAACAAGTAAGCAATCATTCCTGCAATATTAGGTGGTCCTATAAGACAAATTATCTGGAAAAGAGTCAGTGGTAAAATGGAGAAAAAAAAGAAACAGAAAAAGATTAAAATTAAGTTAATTTGATGAAGATGTAAATAAACACTGAAATATTCACAAAATTGATACTTTTTTTAATTTTCATCAAGTATTGATGACATAGAAGTATGCTTATGAGTTACTTCTCTCCTTTAAGTTTTAACATTGTCTGATGGATTAGATTGTTAACAAAAGAAGTATTCTAACCATAAGTACCGGTAGATGTCTGTTCATTAAGTTGTTAACTTTTTTTTATCAAAAGAAAAAAAAAAGTTAATTAAAAGCTTTATCCTGTTCACTCAAGTGAGACACAGAAAGCCTATTCATCAGTAAAATCATTGGCATTAGTCAATGAAACATTTGCGTGATCTTGATCTTGCAAGGAGAGGTAATTTTTTTTATTTTCTCTTAACCTTAACACTTGCCCCTGCCATAATCAACTGATGCAACTACTATTTGAGTGATTGATTGAGTTGTTTTTTTTTGGGGGGGGGTTACAGCTTATCATCCCTTTGTGGATTATTTCAGATTGTAGGAAGTTGCTTACATTAGATAACATTAGAACTTCAGCATGGCTTCTACAGCCTGTCTGAAGTTATTACACAAATCAAATAAACCTCAATGACCCAAAAAATTCATCTATTTCTGATCTTAGTAAAATATTTAAACTAAATTTTCTGCAATTCTTAATGGCGAGTTTTTGGGATGTTTGTAATTTATGAAAATGGTTTGACTGAAGTTAATATGCAGATTAAACTAATATTAACTTAAGACCTCTGAAATCTAATAAAAACTATTTTTTCTTTTTGTTCATAATATATATTGAAAGATGGGTAAAGGGAAGGATCTAACAACTGCTGAAAAACAGAAAAAGATATTGAATGAGTAAATGTCCACATTGGAGATATCAAAGAAGATTTGCAGAGATCATCGAATGATAAAGAAGGCTGTTGAAAATATAAGTTGAGAACTTGAAGCAAAGGAAAAGGCTTTAAAAATTTGCTTCCTTTAGATGAATGTAAAGTAAAGCAAGTTATAGCAAAACAACCAATTTTTACCAGTGCTTATGCTTGTAAAAAAATCTTCTAGGTAACCTCCTTTCACTAAAGCAAATATTTTAAAGTGTCAAAATTGGGCCAAGAAATACATGAAAATTGACATTTCTAAAGCAATTTTCAAAGATGAATCTTGAGTGATATTTGATAGACCTGATGAATGGGCCAAAGGACAGATTTTATTTTATTCAGATGTGCCTGTGGCTAAAAGAATGTAACAAGGAGGTAATAGTGTTAAGATATGGGTTGGAATTGTCGATCAAACTATTACTGGAACAATCAAGGTTGATGAAAGACTTAAACTGAATGATGATAGCTATTGCAGTTTCAAAATGAAGTGTGTATTTGTGCATGACAATGCTCCTTCTCACGTATCTAAGCTTACATGGGAATTATTTGAGCATAAAAGATTTACAGGAGAGAAGATAATGGAATGACCACCATCAAGTATTTATCTGAATCCAATTGAAAATTTATGGTCAATTGTGTAGATGAAATTATATGAAGATGGCAAACAATATAACAGCAAAGAAGCAACAAAAACTGAACTTGCTAAAGTAAAAGAAATAATAAAATCAATGGATAATAGATTAATGGCTGTTATTGAGAAGAAGAGTCATTATATTTAAATGTAAGGGATTCAAAAACTTATCATATGTGTTTGTTATTTGTTCTATTATAGGTGTTGATCAATTTTTGATGATTTTATTATCTTTTTATTAAAGTAAAATGTGATTATTTGGTTTTTCCTAATAACTTCAGACGGGATTTTTTTTAGAATTCATGAAAGAAATTCAATAAAACATTGACACTACCTAAAATTTTAACTCAGGCTTTGTTTTGACATCTAACTTGATTGTTTAAAATTTTTTTCAAACCAAATTTGAATTATTGAAGTTTATATGATTTTTTTAATAACTTCAGACAGGGTGTAGCGTTCTTTGTTTCAACCGTGATTATGTTATTTATATATCAATATATTCATTAATATATTAATCTGAGATATTGTTATATGTAGGATTACTTAACTATTGTCCTCATCTTTGTTGTTATATTATTTATGTATTATATATTATTATTTTAATATTTTTCTTACTTTAAAGGCTATAAGGACCTCCTTAGTAGGTCTAGCAGAGAAATAAATACAATATGGGAGGTTCTAATAAAGAAAGACAAATAACAGCAAGTCTTCCACATCAGCAGCAGTAATCAAAACAGGCAAACAGCAGCAGCAGTTAAAACATGGCAGGCAGTAGTAGCCATTGCAGCACTAATCAGCAGGCAGTAGACACACTGTTTATTTTAAACAATATTTATTTCATCTACCAGACTGCATACTCGAGAAAACTTGATAAAAAAAATGTCAGATTAAAAAATAAAATCCATTAATTCTTTAGAAATTGCTTTGTTTACGTTTTGGATATGAAACTGAGCAGATATATTTTTCAGGAAAATCTGAATGAGTCAGCGTGCTTTAAAAAAGAAAAATACTCTATTTACTGTGGTGATCTTTGTAGCTGAGTGGCAAAAGCATGTCAGATCAGACAGTAGTTCTTTCTGTAGAAGGGGATGCAGGTTCATATCCTGTTAGAGGGTGTTTTTTTTATTAAATTTTCTTGAGTATGCAGACCAGTAGAGGCAATAAATACTGTTTAAAATAAATGTAGCATTTACTCAAATACAGGTATCCACTAAAAATAATAGCTGAAATAATAAAAGTATATATATCTTCAGAAAATATGTGTATATGAATGTGTGTGTGTGTATGCATAAATTATCTATATATGATAGATTGCTTGAAGTTGATAAACTTATTGCTTTTAATCTAGTTCTTAGTTCTCCATATTTTTCTTGCTCAAAAACTCTGGGTGCCACCTGCTGTCTGATAACTCAATTCCAACAACTTTAAGATAATTCCGTAATTGTTACTTGGTAAATTGACAAATGCAGATGAAATTTAAATTAAATTTCAAAGCACTAAAAAAAAAAAAAAGGAAAGAAAAGAGAGCTAGATGTAAATTTATCTGATTGATAGGCAAGTAGATAATAACAAGAGGCAGCAGAATAGATAACGGCTTACATCTGATACACTTTCGGGTGGGTAACAATTTCTTTGGAAGGGGGATGAGAGAATTAGACATAATTTTATGAGTTTTTTTGCAAATGGAATAAATTATTACTCGTATATCCTTTCTTTCTTCTTTCATCTTAAATTTCATTTGTTTTCTATTTTTTTAAAGATACACTTTAATTATATTTATATAATTTGCAAATGAAAGAGCTTTTACTATGTTTTTAGCTACAAGTCTGGGGGAAAGTGAACTAACCTATATCTAAAACATCTGGTTTCTGTCCATGATGTGCTAGTATCATTTGTAAAAATCAAAACAAACATGTCTTTATAATATCAGATAACTGAAATATAGATATGCAAGTGGTGTAATGGTTCATGACTCAGAAGTGTTTCAATTCCAGTTGAGTTCTACATCACTTTTACAAAAATATTCTTGTTGAGAAGAGCTGGTGTTCATCCGTCCAATCATTTAACTTAGCTAGTCACAATCACTAACCTAATCATTCAGAAATAATCCTAAACTTGAACAGGTTAAAACTGTAGTGATCCAGGAAGCATCATCTTGGGAGCAAGTTCTACAAAGTAATGTTTTGTAGGAAGAAGCTACTTGTATGGAAATTGTATCTCACCAATGGAATATGAAGGGAATGTGGGTGGTTCGCTACAGTGGGCATAGCATGGTGCGGTCTTAGCTGTGAAGGTCTGAACTGGTAGAATTAAGGAATCTAGTCTGTCTGAACTTTTTCCATGAAAATAGTGATGTAGTAATGAGAGGTTTGAGAAAAAGTGGTTGTAGGGGAAAAAATGTTTCAGAGTTTATCAGAATCATTCCAGGAAGAACCAATGTTACAAATTACTATCCATACCATAACCAAAAATAAACCATGTTTCATAGTCAGCGGTAATCAATTCTAAGTGATTTCTTAACCTCTACATGTCCACATGATTGTACATGTTTGAAAATTAAGCATTGAAGAGTCATATTTTCAATTTTTTTTTTCTATATAGCTTGGACTTAAATTATCCATTATAAAGGATAATCTTTTATCATATGGATATTTGGAAAAGTTTTTGAGGCTGAATGGATATATTTTTCTGGATTTATATTTCCTACATATTACAGAAGCTTTGAATTACCAATGGTGCAAATTACTTTTTACATCAGTGCCAACTATCGACCATAATATTGGGCTGTAGGTAATTCAAAAATTGAGGAACTCAACTGAGAATAGAGTGCAAAACTCTAATGTCTATTATTACAGTTACCCACTGTTTTCTCTACTAAATGTTGAATGTTTTAACAAGTAGCTTTCTTCTGTCTACTCTACCATAATAACTCATATAATGAAGATACTGTATTGTCATACAAGGTCAATTTCGACATACCATTTCACTTTTTTCTTTTTACAGTTATCTGGTTTATGGCATTTAAGGCCGCTTGGTAAGTTTTCTGTAACTGAATTGTTCCACAGGGTAGGGTGATTGGCCCCATTCTTAATCAGAATATCAGGGTTTTCCTTCCTTTAGAGAAGCATGTGTTCCCATGTTAATGACTTCCATATATAGTATTCTCAAAATTCTTTTGTAGAACCATGTCTCTTATCTCATCTCTACTTCATCTGGGAAAAAAATGTCCAGTGTTGACTGCCATATGAGAGGACATATTATATAGCAGTTCAGCACTCTTATATTTCCTCCTATTAAAATCTTTCTGCTTCTTCATACTTTGTTTAGCTTTTATAAGGCATCTTTAACCATTTGAATGGGCCTTCAGATTTCTGTGTCTCATTTTCCATCAGCTGCTAAAACACTTTCCAGATACGTAAATTTCTGTACTAGCTTGATTTTTTTTCTGCTTCTTATTATTTTGTTTAGCTTTTAGAAGGCATCTTTTGGTATTTGAATTGGTCTTCTGATTTCTGTCTCTCATTTTCCTTCAGCTGTTAAACCACTTTCCAGATATATAGATTTCTGTACTAGCATGTTTTTTTCTGTTTCTTAATGCTTGGCTTAGTTTTTAGAAGACAACTTTATTTAAATGGGACTTCTAATTTCTGTGTCTCATTTTGCATCATCTGTTAAAACACTTTCCAGATATATAAATTTCACTACAAACTTGTTTTTTTTCTGTTTCTCAATAATTTGTTTAGCTTTTTGAAGGCATGTTTTGTTATTTGAATATACTTTCTGATTTTTGTGTCTCATTTTGTATCATCTGTTAAAACACTTTCCAGATATATAAATTTCACTACAAACTTGGTTTTTTTCTGTTTCTCAATAATTTGTTTAGCTTTTTGAAGGCATGTTTTGTTATTTGAATATACTTTCTGATTTTTGTGTCTCATTTTGTATCATCTGTTAAAACACTTTCCAGATATATAAATTTCACTACAAACTTGTTTTTTTTCTGTTTCTCAATAATTTGTTTAGCTTTTTGAAGGCATGTTTTGTTATTTGAATATACTTTCTGATTTTTGTGTCTCATTTTGTATCATCTGTTAAAACACTTTCCAGATATATAAATTTCACTACAAACTTGTTTTTTTCTGTTTCTCAATAATTTGTTTAGCTTTTTTGAAGGCATGTTTTGTTATTTGAATATACTTTCTGATTTTTGTGTCTCATTTTGTATCATCTGTTAAAACACTTTCCAGATATATAAATTTCACTACAAACTTGTTTTTTTTTCTGTTTCTCAATAATTTGTTTAGCTTTTTGAAGGCATGTTTTGTTATTTGAATATACTTTCTGATTTTTTGTGTCTCATTTTGTATCATCTGTTAAAACACTTTCCAGATATATAAATTTCACTACAAACTTGTTTTTTTTTTTCTGTTTCTCAATAATTTGTTTAGCTTTTTTTGAAGGCATGTTTTGTTATTTGAATATACTTTCTGATTTTTGTGTCTCATTTTGTATCATCTGTTAAAACACTTTCCAGATATATGAATTTCACTACAAACTTGGTTTTTTTCTGTTTCTCAATAATTTGTTTAGCTTTTTGAAGGCATGATTTGTTATTTGAATATACTTTCTGATTTTTGTGTCTCATTTTGTATCATCTGTTAAAACACTTTCCAGATATATAAATTTCACTACAAACTTGTTTTTTTTCTGTTTCTCAATAATTTGTTTAGCTTTTTGAAGGCATGTTTTGTTATTTGAATATACTTTCTGATTTTTGTGTCTCATTTTGTATCATCTGTTAAAACACTTTCCAGATATATAAATTTCTGTCCTAGTGAATGAAATAAATGGTTCAGTTTGAAATTTCAATCACCTGAAGAAGGCTGGATTTTACAACAGCTGAAACATTGTGTATATGGCAATAAAGATGAGGACAACATTTCGAACAATCTAAATAAATTAAAATAGAATATCACATCTCAAAAATATAGACAGATATGATTTGATTATCTGAATTTTTTCTTTTAAAGAAATAAAGATATATTACTGACAATAAAATGTATGCAAAAATGTTTTTTATTTTCCTCTTATGCAGTTGACTTTTCATTTTTTGATGTTAATAGTCTTTTTGTTAAACAAGTTTTTTGCATTCTCTGCTAAACTATCACCAAGAAATATTTTATAAGCTAAAGAATAAAGTGCCAGTGTCTTTACAAAGCAAACAGAAATTTGGGGAAATAATTTTCTTTTCATTGGAAAGAATTTACCAAGTAAAAAGATTGAAATTAACTTACAAAACTGATACTATAACAGGTAAAGCATATTTCATAATAAAAGTAACATTTTTGCAGCCAAATGTTTCACTACAAAAATATAAAGTACTAGCAGCATGGCCCGGTGTTGCCCGTGCTTGATTAAAAAAATCATACAACCCATACAGCAATCGCTATCACTTGACTTAAAATATTTTTGCCCTTCCTTGCCTTTAAAGAAGTGCCCTTTACCGTGCTGATGTTGCTACATGCCTTACTTCTTGCCTATCTCACACTGAAAATTTTTTCTAACCTTTATACTAAACATTAAATCTGTTACGAAAAAAGAACTAAACAAAATGAACACAAAACGATCAGCTTTAAAAAAGGACTCGTAACTGGAAAAACGAAATGAAAAAAAATGTTAACAACAAATACTTTTTCACACCCAACCCAGTTCTGCAGAATCAGAATCAACATTAAGTTTAAGCAAGCGAATGAGCCAATTAGAGTAAAGTGCCATGCAGATTTAAATTTTTCCCACTTGTGACGAATGCAGCAATCGATTTTTTTTGCACGCTAGCAAGCTAGTTAACATTCATGTCAGTCAGCTGTTGGCTCACATGCTGGCCAATAGAATCTTCCTACCTATTTGTGGCAGCCAGCTACTGGCTCTCACTCTGGCCAGTACAAAATGGCTGCAAACTACATGAAAACTGCCATAGAAGCATGAAAAAAATCGATTATTTCCACTATTGATGGGAGTTGGGAAATGAAAAGTTGGTCTTGGCCTTCCCGCTATCTTGGAGCATGTGCATATAAATTTTGGTGTAAATCCGTTGAAAATTGCAACCATGCATTCATTACACACATCCTGCCTTTTATAGATAGAGATTGGCAATGTATATATTCTTCTTGGATTTTCCTAAATTCTTCTATGTGAGTAATTGTGAATTCAATCTCTTGCCTGGATAGTGCAGACTTAGATTTAGTGGAAATAACTGAGCAGTACAAAATAAGAAATGAATGAGATATTCCAAGATGTATCAGAAGGTTTTTCTCCTCAGAATCCATCTTGCACATTTACAAATCTACCATTCATTTGTGCATTGAATACTGTTGCTATATCAGGTCTGGTGCTCCTTCTACTCATCTTGATGTTCTTGACAAAATCCAAAAAAAGATCTGCAATGTAATCGATCCTGACATGGCATCTCAACTTCAGTCACTTTCTCACCGATATGACATGGCTTCTCTCTGTCTTTTCTACAAATATTTTCATAGCAACTGCTCTGATTAGCTTTTATTCCCTGGTGCCTGGACTATGTGAGTTTATGCATGCTACTAGATTGTCATTTAGATACCACCCTTTTACTGTTGAATTAGTTAAATGTAACCTCCACTTATACACCGACAGTTTTTTTTCCCTTGCATTTCCTGCCTGTGGAACTCCATTTTGTTTCCTTGCTTCCCCAACTACAACCTTCAAAAATTTAAATGCAATATCAATTGCCATCTTCTATCTTCTTGAAACCTGTTCCTTCTCTCAGTTCCCCCTATACTCAGTTTTTTCTCTCACATTCAGTCTCTGTAACCCCCTGCATATCAGTAGCATTCCTACCTTGCTTGGGGTGAAATGATTAAAAAAAAATTTTCAAAAAAAAAAAGAACTGTCTTCTGCATTAGATTAAATAAAGGCTCAGCTCAAAATTCCCTGACACTTAAATTGGCAAGGACCTGATGAAAGCTGGAGAGTCCAACAGCCGAAACTTTGCGATAACAATGAAAATGAGGACAATCATCTGAGTGTAAATAATGAAAACAGTGATAATTTTCTGCATGAGTTGTGCATATCATGCAAACTGTGCACAAACCTAATTATATTTGTATCTTTTTCTAGAGTTCAAACACTGACTCATTGGTAAAGAAATGACTTGCATGTGCTATGTTCAGAGCCATACAAAAGTTGGAAAAGTCTTGGGGTTCCCCCCCTCCCCCTCAAAAAAACAGACTTGGCATGTAGCTAGGAAATTTGACATGACCACTTGCTAAGAATCTTGGAGTCATCATGGAAGAGTTTTTTGCATATGTTCTTTCAAGATTTGGTGAAAGGGCAATAGCATTCTCAACATAATCTTTCATGGGTGACTGATAGAGTTTAGAAAGAAAACAACAAATTTTGTTTTTTGTTTTTTTATTACTATTTTTCACACAATACATGACCTAAGAGCCACTCAAAGTAGAGCGTTACTAAATGAGATTGGTGTAAGGGCATCCAGGGAAGAAGCAAAAGATGCATATTATGAGGATATGTCTCATAGATTACAGTTAACTCAAGATGTGAAGAGGTTCAAAACCTACCCTTGTTTAAAATTTGGTTGAATTTTTTAAGGTTTTAGGAAGGAAATTAGTTGAATAACATTGATAGTAAATAACCTTGGTCATATTTCCAACAACAGTTAGTTTGATTATGAGAGATTTTTTATATTCTACATTATACCATGTCGGAATACAGACTGATATTTTATTAATTCAAGTCTGATGGCTTTAAAAGGCCATTTTGAGGAAGATTCAGAAGGCAAAAAATATCCTTGTGCACCAATATATCAAAAGAAAAGAGAGATAGTATAATTATTTATAGTAAGTATTTTTCTATGAGTATGTATACGTGCATATCTTCAGTCTACACATGCAAGACATATAAACCTGTGCATACATTTACACATATATGTGTATGGTGAGTGAAAATTTACTTCCATATTACCAAGGTTAAAATAGCTTTTTTTCCTAATTAGCATTCTTGTGCATCGTTAATTAAAAATGGAGTAGATAAATAACCTGAAGAAATTACAGCTGAACTATCAGCACAAGTCTCTTTATATATACAGTGAGTAAATGAAGTAACTACTACGTTTAAAACCCAGAATAGAAGTAAAATGAGATATAAAGGAAAATTCTATATAAACAAACAAGTAAAATATAAGAGATGAGTTAACATTGTCAATGCAAATTTGCAATCTTTCATGAGAACTTTGATGAGCATTTTGACACATTTTCAGGTATTATCATACTGCCTTATCTCTGAATTCTTTAAAGCCTGATTTTTTTTTTCAGGTTTTCTATTGTAAACTGAATTCTGAATATGACCTGAAACAGTCTTGAGATATGATAATGGAGGACCATGCTTTTCCAAACCATCAATTTGGCTTTCTATCCAAAACCATTCTGATGACACATCAGTAAGGTTCAGGTGAACTGTTTTCCTATAAGTTTGTTGTTTACAAAAGCTTCTGGAGAGTTTTAGAAAAAAAAAGAAAAGAATAATGCTCCAATATGTTCAAATAGTTTTAACCTGTAATGTGTCCCTCAAGAATGACAGGTTCATAAATTCTCACTGATTACGACTGCATTGAGATATTTAAATTTGAGCTTAAGATATATGTAAGATTTGTTTCAGTGGATGATTTGCTGCCATATATGGCCTGGAACACCTTCTGTTTGTCTCAAGGTCCTTGAAAAAATCCAGAGACAGATATGCAATGTAATTGGCCCTGATCTGGCATCTCATCTGCAGTCACTCTCTCACAGACCTGTTGTCACCTTTCTCTGTCTTTTTTACAAATACTTTCATGGTAACTGCTCCAATGAGCTGCTTTTGCTGGTTCCCAGACTTCATGAATTTAAGCGTTCAACTAGGCTGGCACATCGCTCTCACCCTTTCACTGTTGAAACTGTTAAATGTAGCCGTCTCTTCTACTCCAACAGTTTCATGTCTCGCACTTCTCGCCTGTGGAACTCCCTCCCCTTTTCCTGTTTCCCTGATAGCTATAATCTCCAACTATTCAAATATAATGTCAATCAACATCTCCGGATGCCTTGATCTACCCCCTATCCTTCTCTTCATCCTTTCCTCTGTCATTCGTCTTTGCTCTTGCTCCAACTCTCTGTAACCCCTTGCATGCTAGTGGCATCCTGCCTTACTTGGAGTGAAATGCTTAAAAAAAAAAAAATACCAAACTATTTTACTTATTTTTTTCTATTTTTTATTTAAAATATGATAGTTACTGTTACTTTATTTACACATACTTTCTCTCTCTCTCTCTCTCTCTCTCTCTATATATATATATATATATATATATATATATATATAAGCTTGACATATCTTTAACAGATGAGTATCCAACAATACAGATCCTAGAACTGAACAGTTGAACCACATGCACATATGATGTGATCACAGTGATGCAGAACACACTTTTCATAAGAACTGAATACAGAAAACTAGTACACAGAGTGTACCATGAGGTCTCTAAATAACACTTTTCAGGTTTTCATTACAGAGTTGTCCTTCTCTTAAACTGGTTAGCAACCAAGGCTAAAGAGCCTAGTCATATTATATATATATAATATATATATGTGCATGTGTATAATGTTGAATTACTTGTTGGTGAACCCAACTGTCTGCTAGAGTGACTCACCACCCCCTGTTGCAGAATTCTGCTATATATATATATATATATATATATATATATATATATATAGCTTACTTTTTAAACCTCCAAGTCAATTATATACATACATACATATACACAAATACACACATATATATATATATATATATATATATATATATATATTATTTATTTAAAAATATGATTCCAAAACGCGACATAAGAAGTCTCATGTTTCAAAACAAGAGCCGAAAACTTCAATGTAATTATTTAAATTAAATTGAGTTAAAGTAAGCTCATATATTTACAACCTTGGGAAAGGTATGAATCCTCTTCCAACCCAGCTTTGGGTAAATAGCAAGGCAGACTGAGTTCTATAGCCTTGGATAGCAACTGGATTAGGAGAAGGACAACTCTGAATTCAAAACTTGTTCAATTCAAGTTGTTTGGGGACCTTGTGGCACGTAATGCACCAGGTCTCTGTATTCAGCTCTTCAAAAAGTGTTGGTTGGTTCTGCACAAAGCTTTCATCACTATAATCAAATCTCATGTGCTGTCAGGCTGTCAGTTTCCTAGGAACTGATCTGCTTGACCCTCATACATTGAATTCGATGGGAGAGTCTAGTATATATATATATATAGCATTTTACTTTTTAAGCCTCCCAATCAATTATATACATACACACATACACATATATATATATATATATATATATATATATACATATATATAGTTATATATATATATATATATATATATATATATATATATATAGTTATAGGGTGTGATGTGTACATTTTATATTTTTGCTTTGTGTTGCTTGCTTTTTGGTAACTGCACAGTATAGTAGAGTCAGTTGGGTACTATCTGTGAGAAAAAGAGCATCATGATGCAATTCATATTTTGATAAAGCATGCTGTACTGTTTGGCATTCACACTGGAAGCTCCAGTAAGAACATTTCAGAGTGTTTAGGTATCAATCTGAAGACAGTTCAGTAAGAATTAGCTTCATTATTATGTGTGGGGCGCAGATGAACAAAAGACCAAAAAAACTCCTTGTAGTACCAAAGATGAACTGAAAGTAAAGATTATGGCAGCATTCACCAACTTAAATAAGGAGACTGTTCACAAGAATTACAGGAGATTCCAAACTCATCTGGAGGCCATGGTTGAAGCCAATGGCAATTTTATTGAATACATTTAATTTACTCTTTAGTATTTCATGATATTTTTGTGTAATTTTGGTAAATATATCTATCAAAATGAGATGTCATTGTTATTTTCATTTTTGCATAATTTAGATGACAATTTATCCATTGCACCCTGTCTATATGATGGCCGTTTGCTTTTTTTTCAAGCACACTAATCTGCTGGGGGGGGGGGGTTGGCTAGCTAATCTCTGTTGCAGATGCCCAGTCAGCTATATTTATGTTTTCTCAACATTCACAGAACAAATCTGCTCTGCAAACCATATTTATAGTTTATGGGAGAGAGTGCATAATCTGTAATGATCAGTATCTGAACAAGGCCAGTATGTACAAACCCTGGAAACTTATGACTTAGTGCTAGCACAACTAACAATAGCTTCCTAACAGTTTTATCTACCTAATTTTACTTACAATGCTTGAGTCAACCCATGATATGGTTTCCAGTTACTTCCCATTTCTGCTGCACACTTTTATTCTCCTCAGTCCAATATTATCAATAAGTTACATTCTTGAAAAATTAACTATGGCAAGATTTGAATTTGGGTTTCATGATTAGAGTGTTCATGCTCTAACCACTTGGCCAATTCTAGATTTCAGATCTACCCTAAAAAAAATGTTTATCGATTTTGTCACATTTTGTGAAGTGGGTTGGATTAAGGACTATCCAGCACCTAATGAAAAAAGTGGAGTAAAGAAGTGGATTGAGAAAGATGCAGACTAAATTGAAAAAATTGAAAAAAAAAAACATTTAAACCCAGAACCATCATATAGCCTGATGTGCTATACCATTTAGCTACAGAGGAAATGTTTGGTAACTGCTTTTAAACTACAAGTTTCCCATGATTTCACTCAAATGTTCATATCTATTCGAAGCATATCTTAACATAAACAAATGACATCATATATTATGAAATGGACTGAGTCTGACAATTATTTTTATATATTTATTGTTTATACATTATTATTATAGATACAAATTGTCATGTTATATGACAGTTCCTATAGGATACAGGCTTGATTCCTGTCAGAGGGCATATATTTTCTATGAAATTTCTCGAACATTCAGCCTGGTAAATGTTGTTTATTATAAACAAAGCATTTACTTAAATATTTGTATCTATAAAAAGGTACTTAGAGGAGAAAACACATCAGCTAAGAACAGTTTTTTCTCTTCTACAGATACACTCTATCTGAGAATATTTACATATATATATATATATATATATATATATATATATTCAGTGGTCCACCAGTTCTAACTTTCATGGCTCGTACCCACCATGCCACTTACATTGCAGCAAATCACCTACATACCCTCCATATTCCATTAGTGAGAAGTAAGTTCCACTGAACAGCTTCTTTCAATGAACCACTGCTCTGTGGAACTGACACCCAAGAGGATGTTTCTCCAACCACTACTATCTTAACCTGTTTAAGTATAGGGTTAACTGTTATCTTTCCCTCCTATCTGTATAAACCGACTCTTAATGTAACCCTGTACCTTGAGTGCCACCCCTCACCTGGTATTGTAAAGAATGAACCTTACTGTAAATATATATATATATATATATATATATATATATATATAATTGCATATTTGGTAATTGCTCTTTTATACATGTTTCATTAAAAATGATTGACAAGGTACTGCAGTTAAATTTTAATTTAATTTTTCTTATATTCTTGTCATTTTCTTCTTTACTGGAAATAAATTGTGTAGAAATTGTTTAAATGTTCTATATGTCCGAACGATTTCAGCTATACTTGATAATGGCTTAAAAAGTATAGCTGAAAGCACTCTGATATACAGAACATTCTGACAATTTTTACATAATTTATGTCTAGAAATGAAGAAAATAATAAGAAAACACAGCAAATTAAATAAAAATCTTAATCACCATGACAGTCATTTTTAATGAAACTTGTGTATATATATATATATATAGATAGATAGATAGATAGATATGTGTGTATGTTTAAAATGAACATGTTTGTGTGGATGTATGTGGGTGTAAACAGTGAAAATATAAACCTTTTTCTGGTCTCTTCTTTATAATTCATAGCATTGTTTTTATTAACTTCCTCAGATTTATCATAAAGGTAAGATTTAATCTTAGAAAAAAATTTATTTCTTTCAATACGTGTAAAAAAAATTAATTCCTACATTAAAGACCTTGATATATACCAAAGATGAAATTATTAGCTTATCATCAAATAAACTGCAATAAATTAATATGCAAAACTTTTCAAAAAATGAGCATCTTCTGAGGTTTTTTTTATTTTCTTTTTTGTTTTAAAGGATTGGACTAAAAGACATAGAGACATATAAAATTCCTTTCATATATTAAGCATTTTGTAATTATTTTTATTATTTGACTAGGATTTATTTATTTTTTTATATAACTCTGGTAAAAGTGTAAGGAAGCAAAAGGGTTTGATCAACAATCTTAAATTACTCATAATATTACGTATTCCGAAAGAAACAAAGCCCTTTTTACTTTTCAGACCTCCTAGTCAATTACATATTCATCCGTTGTACCTTTTGGGAGGTTCAGTTTAATTTTCATAATTGCTTTTGACAGCTTCGCACAAACCCTTCAGAACTTTACTAATTAACAACAACATAAAAAAAAAGACTCCAAAAATACAAACACTCTGCATGATTTAACCTTTTCAGTATTTCAAAATTTCTAACTGAAATTTTTCTCTTTATCTTCAAGTTATGCATCCTTTTTTTTTCTTTTTTTTTTTGTTACTCTCTCTGAATGAGATTAAACAAAACATTATTTTCTCTTTGTGCAATTACTACTTCTCTTATTCCATTCTAGTCACGAAGCAGGTTAAAATTTAAAAGAAAAGAAAAACTATGCATATATTTTCTACTTTATTTCAGTTTCTTTTCCATGGATAGCTCAGTGGTTAAGCAATATGACTGATGGTTTTAATATTTACAGTTTCAGAGGATTATAAAGTGTGAGTCAAAGCCATAATTCAGAGAAAAGCATTTTCTGTTTTCAACATGAAACAACATCTTAAATATTCCCATGATGCATTATTTAACTCTTGAATAAATTTGTGAAAGCATTCATGCATTTTTTCATATGTGTTTGCTTGTGGGTGAATGCACAAAATTCTATGTGCACCTAAACAAAATTATGGCTGGAAGTAATTAAAAAATGTTTCCAAGTTAACGTTATTTATACAATGTCAGATTTTATTATTAAATTTTCAGAATATGTTTATATGAGAAATATATCATGTGGCTTTCAGCCTTTGATATCTATTCTTATTGAAAATATTGATAATAAATCATTTTATTATGCAAGCAAAAGGGACATAAACTTTTAATTATAAATAAATTCAAAAGGTATTGAATAGATTTGATGAACAAAATATCCCATATACTAGAATATATTACTTTTGTATTATTTTATATGTTAATACAGGATCCTTATCAACCTTTTAGGCATTGATTTTGTTACCTTGTTTTAATATTTCAAATTTAACATAACCTGTAGCAGGTTTTATTGTTTCCAAAATATGGTTTTTTTTTTTGCTTAATTATTGTTTCCGTTCTCATATATATTTCCTTTAATCATGGTTTGCAATTTTTCTATAAGATTAATATATAGAGATGTGCATTAATTTGATGTCTTTGAAAACATTGTTTTGGCAAGGTGGGCAATAGCTTTTCAGAATCTGAAAGACCATTGCCATGTATGAATATAGTCTTTAACTCGCAGCTTATTTATTATGACCTGTACCACTTAAAATATGGTTTTATCTATGAATTTAGCAAAGTATTAAGAAACAGAAATATATTGTTAGAAACAAAGAAAAGAGTACTGAACTGTTATGTAATATCAATCCTCCATGTTAGACAATCTCCTCACAGATGAAGAAGAGACTTGTAGTTTTACAGAAGGATGCTGACAATACCATGGATCGGACTTGCGAACAATGACAAAGTTCTAGAGATGATGGCAAGAAAAAGGACATCAGGAAGAGCCAGTTGAAATTTCTGGGGCACATCACAAAGAAAGATAGCTTGGAAAATTTGATACTCACAGGACAGATTGAAGGTAAAAGGATGAGAGGAAAGCAATGCACAACCTACCTGGTGAGCTTGAATGAAGGTTAGGGATAGATGGCAAAATGTTATTAAGAGCTACAAAGGACAGGATATTGTGGAGAACCATGATCACCAATGTGGTGTAATTAATAATGGCTCAGAATTTTTTTATTGATTTCATTTCCAATCCCTGTTGGATTCATTATATACATTTATGCATAAATATCCTTCGGAAAAATATGAATCCTCTTGTTCTCCTTCCAGCTATGGGTTAATTAGTTAGACATATATCATTAAACTTATCTAAAAAGAAAAAACATTTCTGGCTTTAAATAATCTGTAAAGAGTTCATAAGCCATTGAAAACAAATAAATCAATCATTAACCTCCTCAAGTCTAGAGTTAACTATTATCTTTCCTGCACAGCCCCATGAACATCATTTCTAGCATTTTTATGCTCATATCATACCACACAGTGACCCTCTATCTTGAATGGCACTTGGGCCTTGTATCGAGTAAATATTAGCATGAAAAAACAATAAATATGTATATAAGTGTCAGTATGTATTTGCATGCTTTAAACACTATTTACTTCTTCAATGTACCATGCCTCTTCTTTGCAATGTTTTTTTTTTTTTTTCTATCCCTCCAACTCCCTGTTCTGCCATCCATTTACACAAGCTCATTAGGTAGGTCACTCACTGCTTCCCTCTGTCCCTCTTGCTTTTAATATGTTCTCTGAGCAATTTTCCAAGACCTCCTTCCTCATTATTTGTCCCAGAAATTTAAACCATCTCTTTCTGGTTGTATCAGTTTCCTTCTTGTTTGTGTTTTCCTTAAAACTCCCTCATTAAACACATGCTCTGACTATGGCATTCTCAGCATTCTTCTGCAGAACCACATCTTCAAGCTTCCTCTTCATTTGTGAGAAAGTTGTCCAGCATTCACTGCAATTTGGGAAGATTGATATTAAATAGCAGATCAGCTCTCTTTTCCTTCTTTCCAACAAAATTTTCCTGATTCATAATTGCCAGATATTTAAATTTCTGTACATATTTGATTTTAACATCTCAGATTTGTAACTCATATCATGGCTTTTTCTCTTGCAGACAACCATCTGTTAAAAAATGATTTTTCTGTTTAACTTGTTGAAACCAAAAATATTAAGTATAAATGTGAGATTTCAAAATGAACTTGACACATTTCCTGTCGAGCTGCAACATTTAACTCTACAAGAAAACATGCTTATTTCTCATAATGCACTTTTAAAATGATTGGCAGTAGAAACAGAGGAACAATAAATTAAAGGTAGATCATTTATTTTTTTATTTTTTTCTATTTGCTATACTTTTCATGTTCTTTCAGAGTTTTTCTTTTTTCTGAAAATTGTAGATTGTAAAATTTCTCCAGCTATGAACATAGATTTGTTGAGTGGATATCTACCAAAATAACAAAACAGAATTGTATTAAAGAAGCTTAAAGACAACTTGAAAAGTCTCTTGAAAAGGAAGCACATCACCTGACTACAATTTAGAATTGTTTTGATTTGCATATGATATATATGTGTGTGATTTTTTTTCTTTCTGCTTCTTATTATTAATTGCTGGAGGCAGTTGGAAGTAAAGAGATAGGTAAACAGAGAGATTCACACAGGACATTATATTTAAATGGGCTGAGACTATGGAATTTTCTTTGTAATTTAAAATGGTAGAAATCAATTTTTTTTGTTGTTTTCTTTATAGCTGTTCAACCTGTTCCTAAGAGAATTGTGTGTAATGGTTTGAAAATATAAAACTGCCCATAGATTTTAATAAACTCTGCAAATATGCCTATTTATTTTCTTTCGCTTTGTGAATTAGAATTGCTCAGGTTTAAAAGTCTTCTGAGAATTTATGTAAATTTTATTCAACTGAAGAACTGCTAGATGTTTTTTTTTAGACTGAGCTAGTTTTGGTAAATAATAATATTCATTTAGTTCTCAGTACGAGTCAAACTCACAACAATCATGGGACTTTGTCACAACATCATATGTGGTTGGGTATGTGGCTGGAAAGGATGTTTGGCAACTGCTTTCATAGTTCCAGAATGGTTCAAGTCATCTTCGTGGCAATATTAATTTCCACAGTTTTCATGGAACCAATATACCAAATTTGGACTGTCTCTTACTGAAAATCACATCACATTACATGACATTTCACCAGGAGAAAGGGGTTTTCTTAAATGCTTTTAAATAGTACAATGCATGTAGTCTTAATTGACTGTTTTATTGTCTTTAGTAGGGTAACACTACTAAAGAGTTATCAATGAAAGAAGCCATATTAAATTGAAATAGTGGTTCTTGTACAAGCACTGAACTTAAGCGACATCAAGTCAGGTCATTACCTGGATGAGTAACCATTTGGGAATACCATGTGCTGTAAGTTTGGATGTGCAGGTGAGGTAATGATTAAAGGTTTGGAATTGGAAATCAGAGAGCGAAGTTCCAATTCCAGTGAGTTCATTATATTCTCTGATGTGCAAATATCCTTGGAAAAGATGTGAATCCACCTCTTCTCCCCTCCAGTTATGGGTTATTTAGTATGACTTGTATCAGTAAATCATTATTATATCCCCCAAATTCTCCTAATCTAAAAATATTTTCTGGCTTTAAATAACCTGCAAAGGGTTGATAAGCCACAGAAAATTAATGAATCGATCATTTTTCTTTTTTGTGATAACCAATGTCAATCCCAACTTGCAACTGTCAACTGGCCTATTAAATATATTGTATTTCAGAAATACATTATAGTTTCAACAATATGTGTAACTGCTCATTGGTTAGATCTTTCTGTAATCCTTAAACTTAATTTATTCCTCTTAATTTCACAAACACAATATTAGAATCATCTTACAGGACAAATTAGGAAATATGTTAATTCTAATAAAACTTTCCATCAAGACTTTGAACATTTTAGTAAAAAGCAATTTTTTAGCATTAATTTTGAAGGCATTTGAGTATTTAAAGAAATTATTAAACCACTAACCTAAATATGAACTAATTTGTGTGTGATATCTCAGAAAGGATTTAGTGAATAAATATGCAAAAACTTTCAAATGCTGTAATGATTACATATATAATGACAATAAATTTTTGACTAAAAGGAAAAAAATGTAATGATAATTATGGCTGTATGTAATACCAGCTGCATTTGAATCTGGTAACAACAAAACTAATATTTACAATCAGAAAGGGAAAACTGAAGTTTCTGGGAAAGATAATGAAGAAAGAAGGCTTAGAAAATTCAACACTCATAGAATATATTGAAGACAAGAGAAGTAGGGAAGGAAACTGTGAGTAACCTTCTTAATAAATTTGAGTTAAGGAATAGAAGAACAAAAACAAAGAAGAATGGGAAAATGTCAAAAGTATTTACAATGCTACTTTGTGGAACATACTCTTGAGAAGATGCTTCCCAATCACTACAATCTTAACCTCTTCAAGTCCAGGGTCAACTGTTATTTCTTCTACATACTGCACCTACTTTCTGCTATTAGTTCCATGCAACAATCTAATTCCTCTGCCTTGAGTGGCTCTTAGATCTTGTATTGCATGAACATTTAATAAACAGAAAAACTTAAATTGTGGAGAGCCATGTTTGCATACATCCCGAAAGGGCTTGATATATAAAAGAAGATACATATAAAGGCAAGTTTTCAGCTTTTCATATCATTGTCTGCTACTCATTATTCATTCACATGTTTTTAGTCATTTTTGGCACTAACAAATTAAATATTTATCTCAATAGGGTTATTTTTTTTTACTAACTGTTCACTCATTACAAGGCCTAAGAGCCACTCAACGTAGAGGGATAGTGATTGGATGTATCTTGCATGCATGGTACCCAAAAAAGAAAATGGCAGCTTCACAAGTCATACTTTTAACACAGATAGATGTTGGAGTCGGATAGACTCTTGTGAGAATCTCTTTTAGCATATGTAAATTTTAACTGTCCATCTATCTATAAAAAATTCATAAAAAGAGGCAACGAAAAGACAAGGTGTGACTGCTGTAGTGAACAGGACACAAGTGTCGCGGTCAGTGTTTGTGGATTGTTCGGCTTAAGTTTGTACTGCTACTTTGTTGGCTGAAGGAAGCTGATTATGGAAATTGTTTAAAGGCCAGAAGAAACTGACCACAAGAAGCAACTACAAATCACCCAATACAAAGTCTAAGAGCCACTCAAGGTAGAGGGATATCGAATATGGTTGTTGTATGGATGTAAGAGGAGGAAGTAAGTGAGGTTTATGAGTATATCTAGGATAGGTAATAGTTGACCCAAGACTTGAACTTTGTCAAGGCTTGAAAAATGATAATTGGGCAACACCTGCCTATGTATGGCAGCAATAGTACTTCTTTTGTCTGAAATGACTTTTGTAAAAGTAGAGCATAGCAGGAGGATTTAGTCCATTTCTAGAATGACAACTTTTCCATAATTTTTACTGATAGATTATATATATGACTTTTACTTAAGATCTGGGGCGTAATTGAGTCCCAATAGACATTCACGGTGTTTACTCATTCCCCCACAAGAAAGAGATGTGACACAAGGTCGAATTAATATGGGGACCCGAGTGTGTACACTCAGGCAGGGACAAAAATTCTCCTCAGCCCCCGCAACCGTTGGTTGCGCTGGCCTCGGTGCGAGCACCAATCCCTCCCTCTTATGCAATGGGAGGGCACGGCCTCGGACAGCTGTTCTCCAGGCCTGGGCACCTCTTCAGTATAATTTTCCTCAGTTGCCCCTCTGTCCTTTGACAGAAAAGCCCCTGAGTGCACTCTGTCCAAGGACAGAGACGCAACTGAGAGATGAAGTAATATTCCAAGCATAGCTCAGATGTGGCACAAGGCCGAAAGTGTGGGGTACCCAGTGAGGATCGAACTCCCTACTCAGTCGTAATTGTTCTAGCAAGACAAGACTACATTCACATCAAGGAAGGAAAGAAGAGAAAGAAGAAGAGAAAAGATTGACTTGACAGGGACAATGGTAGTATTATTACCAGTTAGGCAAGCTGTAAAAAAACAATAAAAAAAGTCACTAATGGAAGTGACAAATATGCAGGTGGGGGGGGCCACTAAAAAAAAAAGTGACTAAATGTAGAATTAAGTGCATTTATTTATTTTTGGAGGGTTTTCAGAAACATTGACTTTGTTAGTTTGCAATGCCCTCTGATTGGCCTAAAAAACTTAGAGCTTGATCACATGACCTGTTTACTACTGCATCCACACAACAGTCACTCAGTAACTCTGTATGACATGCCCACTGTTTGTTCTATTTTTAGCCCTTATTATGAAAAGGGTCAGGAATCAGGATAAGATTTTCATTTTATTTGGGATCTAAAAGGGAATAAAACAATTTTATAATTAAGCAGGAAATTTTGCAGTTTATGATCTAAAATTCGTTATTGGCAAATTTTAACATTGGCTCTCTGTGCTGTACATAGGAAATTTGAAAAACAGGATTTTAAGTGGATTAAAAATTAATGAAAACTGTTACTGACAGACAAAGACTGTTATATGAATACCTTTGAGTTTCAAATAAACAGACAGAGATAATGAAAATCCATGATTTAGTTAAATTTTATAAAGTTGCTTATAAAAAAATAGCTAAAACATTTGAGTATTAGTAGTAATTTGTTTTTAGTTAAATAATTTTGAAGGTAGACAAAATGACTGATTTAATTTCTTCTTGACAGGATAATCCAAAAGCTGTTTGATCAGTAATTACATTTTTGTTGAACATTGACTTAAGTTATGGTGTTAAAATTTTAATTCAAAGTAGAGCAAACAAAAATAAAACTTGATTTTTTAAATTGTAAAGTATCTAAATAAAAAAAAAAGGAAAGCTAGAAATCAGTGCATTTATAAAATGTCTCAACAAATCAAGATGTGAAATTATTTGAAAAAACACTCATTATTGAATAATGGTGTTACAACTATTTATTTAAAAGGGAAAATAGTAGACAATATTCTGTTAATCAGTAGACGTCATGAAGTCCAAAAAGTTACCAGAAAACCTGAGAAAGAAAGTTATAGAGAAGCACAGAGTTGAAGAAAGCTATCGTTGCCATCGGTGGCTTTATCTCATATTCAAAAATTTAATTTCTTCTTTGCTGACTGCTACCTTTATGATGAGGGTGTTGATGACTAAATTTGCCACCAACATCCATGTTCAAGGTTAGAAGCTTTCAGATTCACCAAAATCTGCTCCCATCATTTATTCCCTATTATCATTTGGCTTTGCATGGGTTGGTTGGAGGTAAAAGAAAATCAGAGTAGAGGAGGTGCTGATGGCACGAATATGTTTAAAGTGGACCACAATTTGCCAGGAAGTGACCCACACACTTGATTTCATGATCTTCCTCTGCGGCATATATGGAATGATACATGCAGAATCAAGTTATGAAACTGCAATGGACTACTGCTGTTATAATTTTGAGTGGTGTCTTCTCTAGAATGTCTGTCATTTTCTTGTTCTACCATTGGAGTATTTGGAGTTGGTTGTGTTTAGTCTGGGTCCCCGTGTTCAACCTTGCTGCCAAGAGTGGCCCTACCAGTTTAGAACTCCCAATGGCATCACTCTCAGGAACAAGGAGCAAACATCAGAGGTGAAGAAAGCTATAAATCTATATTAAATCTCTTATAGTCAGATCATTAAAAGTATCACAGCATACAATTGCATTTGCAATCAAAAAGTGAAAGGTTTATAGCAGCAGTGCAAATCTCAAAAGAACAGGGAATCTCTCAAAGATGACAAGAACCAATTCCAGAGTGGCAATGTAAGCCAAAACGAACAGCCTAACGATGTATGGACATCAAGCTGGTATTAAAGTTTGTTCATCATGCACAAGTCTATAATATCCTGCACTTTGCACAAAGAAGACCTTTACAGGTATGTAGCAAGAAGGAAACTATTTTTGATGAAAATTCACCTAAAAGGTCACCTAGACAACATTATTAAACATCGAAAAAGCTATATGAAAATATCAGTTCTCATTTGATCACCAAAGTTGAGCAGCATTGAGCTTGATCAGTACTGAGATGGTTGAGAACACTGAGTAGTGTAAGCAACCTCCTATAATCAAAAATATGTTTTTTGCTTTAAATAATCCATAATCTGTTAAAAAACAAATCAATCAAACAGTCAAACAATTCCATCTACATGGGAGCTTGGTCAATACTTAGATGGATGATTGCTATGGAACACAGAGTACTGTAAGCAACCTCCTACAGTCAGAATTATATTTTGGCTTTAAATAACCCACAAAGAGTTGATAAGCCATAAAAACAACCAATCAAGCCATCAAACAACTCCAGCTGTTTGATAAAGAGTTATCTGGTCAGATGAAAATATAGAACATTTTGGTTTGAATTCCAACAAGTATGTCTGGCACAGACCTAACAAAACTGATTATCCAATTCATACTAAACCAGTTGCAAAACATGGATATTGCATCATAATACTATGTTTCTGTGTCTCTTCCTCTAGTCATGAGGAGCTTGTCAATGTGCTAGGTACTCTGGAGAGTGCCAGGTACACAGTAAAGAAGACCTCTTCAAGTCAGCAAGAAACCTGATACTTCAGAAGAAGTTCGCATTTCATCAGAACAATCATCTGAAACGTACATCTTAATCTATTGAAGAATGGATTTGGAAGAATGAAGAGAAAGTTTCAGACTGGTTAAGTTCAAATCTGAATCTCATAGAAAACCTCTAGAGAGATGTGTAAATTGCTGCCCGTCAAAGGTCACTAACAAACCTGACTCAGCTGGAACAGTACTGCAAATACTGAGCTAAACTAAACTGTCCAGGGAACATAGCACAAATTTTGTCACAGACTATTCAAAGTGATTGAAGCTGCCATGAATTACTGACTGTACTGTATGAACTAGGTGAAAATACTTTTGCAACACTGTAGAATCAATATTTTGTCATTTTCATAAAATAGACTAGACTTTATTCTTCTAATTACTTTCCAAGTAAAGTTTATACATAAATACAACATTGTATATAAATTTGTATGCATTTTCTCATACCTGGCAATTGTTCTAGAGAGCTCTTTTCCTTGATGCCTTCTCTACATAAATCCAAGTTTACTACCAGATTGGCAACTAGACTCACTGTTTTACTGTTAAAAATAATTAGATGTAATTGTAAATCTTTTTTTGTACTTCTTGCCAATTTTTTTCTCGCACTTCTTCTGGTTTCTTGCTTCCCTGCCACCTAGGGTCTTCAAAATTTTAAATGCAACATCAATCGCCATCTTCTGTCTTCCAGATCATGTTCTTTTATTGTCCTTTCTCCTTACTAAAGTCTTTTCATTCTTTTTCGCTCTCACGATGTCTTAGCAGTATTATTGCCTTGCTTGGGATGAAATGATTAAAAAAATGAAAAAAAACTTAACAAAAATAGTAAATTTGACAATAAATTTATATACTTGATGTGGATACTTTTGCAGCTCTCTGTGTCCATTTTTATAAATATGCATAATGCTCTGGATTATGGGGTCTTTTGTGAATTTATATGATTACCTATATTAATGCATGCATATATGTATGTGTTTTTGTGCATGCATATATATATGTGTGTTTTTGTGTGTGTGTGCACAAAGAGCTATTTAAGTTGGTAGATTTGTGTGCTTGTGAAGATATGTCTGTATGGGAGATATACACTACAGGCAAAAAGTTTGGGGACACCCAACATTTCTTTAAAAATACCTTAAAATGAAATATTTTTGTATTTTTTTTTAAGTAAAAAGTAAAATTTCACTAACTACAGTGTATTTGCTTTTATTTTTCAGTCTTTCTCCAGACTACTCTTACAATGAAAACATTCAAATTTGGATTTGTCTTCATAGTGATTCTGTTGTATGATAAATTTTTATAGTTAATTGTTTATCTTTTGTCAAAATAAAAGCTAATAATACACTGTAGTCAATGAAATTTTATCTTTTGCTTTAAAAAAAAATGCAAAAATATCTCATTTTGAAGAGATTTTAAATAAATGCAGAGTTACCCAAAAATTTTGCCTGTAGTGTCTGCACATAGATAAGGATACTGAAAATTACCTTGGATGGAGCAAGTAAGCAACAAGAAAGTTTTAAAGAAAATGGCAAGAAAAAGAACACTTATATTCAGAAGCAGGAAAAGACTTTGGATACATAGTGAGGAAGGAGGGCTTGGAAAACATAATCCTCATAGGGCATATTGTGGGCAAGAAAGTGGCAGTCAACCACTTGACTGAGGAGATTGTGTGAATGGATGGCAGAATGGGGAGGTAGGAACGTTAGAAAAGTGAGAAAATTCCTAAGAGCAATGCAAATTAGGAAGTTGTGGAGAGCCATATTTGCACAAAAGGGACATGGCACATAGAAGAAGTGCATTATTCTCCTCTAAAATTATCATTCACTTTATTGGACAACAATTTTCCTTGAACACTAATTATATCCTCATATCTTGGTGTGGGGGATTCTTAGATCAGAAATAATGGATGTTTTTTTTTCAAATAATTTTACATCTGGATTTGTTTATAAATGTACTAATTTCTAGCTTTCTTATGTTTAAATTTAGATATTTTACAATTTAAAAAAAAGGTTTTATTTTTTTACGTTCTACTTTAAATTAAATAGTTGTAACACCACCATAACTCCGGTCAATGTTAAACAAAAAAGTAGTTACTGACCAAACGGCTTTTTGATTATATCAAGAAAAAAATTAAATCAGTCATTTTGCCTACTTTCCAAATTATTTAACTAAAAACAAATTTATACAACTACTACTACTCAAATTTTTAGCAATTCATTTATAGGTAAGGAAATTTGTGGAGAGCCATGATTGCCTATGTCCTGAAGAGGCCTGTCAGTAAAGAAGAAGAAGAAGAAGAAGATCAAATTGTACTAAATCTTAAGCAATTCTATTACTGACATCATTTTCGGTTAATCAATTTAAAAATAAAAATGAAATAGAAAAGAAAACCATAAAATTAAACAAAGAAGAGTGACTAAATGCATTATTTTGTACTGTATTAAAGAATTCTACAAATTCTATGAGTTTAGTTACACTGAAATGTCTTTCTCTTCTATTCATTAGAGCCATGCATGAAAAATTTAAGCAAAACATTTAAACAAGTTGAATATTAATTCTTGCTCCAAAATTAAGTAATCCAAGAACTGGTCTAAATCCCAAGTTGTTTCTAAAAAACATATGCATTTGATCTCTGTAGAAGTTGATAATGCATTACTTTATTAAGATTTCTGATATGAATCAAGCAACTTCTGCCAACTTAATTCTATTGACTACATTTTTTCTGGAAAATTTTAGAACAGGTGATGGAAAATGTGACACTGAAATCTAAAGATGCATTGGAGTAACAAAAGATTCTTCTTCAGAACTAAACAAAATATTATGAAACAGGACACCTTTGTTGGAAACAAAGGTAAGAGTGCTGAGCTGTTACATAATCAATCCTCTTATATAGAAGTGTATACAGGACAATCTTCTTACAGATGAAGAAGAGACTTGAAGCAACAAAGATGTGGTTCTACAGAAAAATGCAAATACCATGAATAGAACATATGATCAATGGGGAAGTTTTTGATTGGTTTGTTTTCTACAGCTTATCAACCCTTTGCAAGTTATTTAAAGCCAGAAAATATTTTTAGAGTATAAGAATTTCTTTTCTTTTGCGATAATAATATTTTAGTGATACAAGACTTACTAATTAACTCACAGTTGGCAGAGAAGAGATAGATTCATGCCTTTCCCAAGGGTACTTGCACATAAGTGAATATAATGAACCCAATGGGAATTGGAACTCAGCTCTCCAGTTAATAATTTCAAGCCATTATCCATTACACTACCTGCACATCCAAACTTACAGTACATGATATTCCCAAGCAGTCACTGATCTAGTAACTGACTAGTGCCAATGTTGCTTAAATTTGGGAACTAGTTTTTTAATGTGATGTGGTCATAAACCCGAGGAAGCTTTAAGGAAAATGGAAACAAAAAGGACACTTTTACTTAGGATCAAAAAGGCACAGTTGGAATTTCTGGGATAAAACATGAGGAAAGAGGGCTTGGAGAATTTGATATTCACAGGATATACTGAAGACAAATGAGGCAGAGGGAAACAGTGAGTAATATATCCAACAAGCTTGTTTAAATGGAGGACAGAGCATGAATAGGGAGGAATAGTAAGGGGAGAAGCATTAAGAACTACAATGATAGTAAGTTGTGGAGAGCCATAATCATCCATGTCCTGAAGGGTAATGGAATATAAAAGAGAAAAATGTGAAACTAGCCAACAAGTGCTAATAATGATTCTGATACACTTGCTTCCTAATATGCAACAGTAAAGAAGTAAGGAAAAAAAAAAGTTAAATTTAAAAGTTGAAAATTCTCAGCATCCCCTTCTCCTTTGTGTACATGTGTAATCACATCAACATAAACATCACTTTAGTTCGTTGACATGAAAAACATTTTCCACTTAGTCATTGATTTTTCTAAAATAAGCAAGTATGAAAATGCTTTTTATTTTATGTTGATTTTTAAATCAATGCAGACATACTGCTAAAAATCATAACATTTTCTTAAAATAATTATAATTTTGAACATCATGTAAAATCAACATAAAATTAAGAGCATTTTCATACTTGCTATCTATTAAAAAATTTATTAAAAAACATCTAAATTTTTTAAAAATGTTTTAACCTATTATACTTAGCAGCTAATACATCAAACAAAAAACAGATTTACATAGTTTTCACTAGGCCATATTATCTTAAATATTTAATCAAATGAGATTCAAGGGAATTCAATATGAAATATTCTTTAAGGATTGAATTGGAGTAATTACTATAAAGCTTAATGAACTATTCTGTTTAATTTACCACCTGTAAGACTATGTCTTGTGATGTCAATGAACACTCATTGCCCCTTTTGTAATGTCAACGAATACTTGTCACTTTTGTTATGCTCATTGTAGTAGAGACTTTGTAATCACAGATACAAATATAGTAATGTTGTTGAACAATACTGGTGTCAGATGCCTCTGAATAACAATCACACTAATAGCACTTACTCAATAATACTTGCTTGAAAATTAATCTGTATAGTGATCAGTATAGAGAATAGCATATAGGAAAGAAACACAATCTGTATAGTAATAGAGGATAGAATAGAAATGGTGATTAGCTAGACACAATGCTAATTCCCATATATACATTTCCTTTATGATCACATGGTCTACTTATTAGGAATGGAATCACTTGTGTTTACTCACTGGTGATCTGTGTTCAAACTCCAGTGTCGGCAGCAACACTTTATTTCTATACAATACTATGGCTAATCTAGTTTTACTATCATTATTTTCTATTTCTTCTGAGGTTTCATTTACTGTTATGACTAAAACAGGTGTTGATCTTGGCAACCATCACTTCTAGAGATATCATTCTGATTGATGGTAAATTGAAACTGTCCATTTTGGATGTAAAAATGATCAATTAACTTTTTACTTGTCTTGTACTTCGTTAAAGTTTTTGTTTTTAGATGAGAATCATTTACTAAACATGAGTTCTTATGTCTTGGCAAAAGGACTAATCAAGAATCTTCAAAGTCTTAATGTTAAATGAAATATGGTCAGGCTATAATGGATATTTGTTTAAATTCTGATAAATGTGTTTTTCCATATCTATTAAAATTTATGTGAGAATTTTTGGCCATAACCTCCATACCTGCAAAGAAATGTGTGCCAAAAGGATGGTTTTTCTTTTGACACTGTTATTATTTCAGCTACCTTCACTCTTCAGCAATGTTTATTGTTTTAAAAGTGATGATTAAAGTTTAAATAAAACTACACATTTTCTTTATTCTTGAGAATTGACAACAAAAATAATAAACACTATTTATTCATTAGATTGTTTACTGGAATGGTTGGAAAAACATCAGTAATCAATTCAAAGTTTATAGTGATTTTACAAGCGTAGCTTGGTGTGGCACAAGGCCGAAAGTACGAGGCACCCAGTGAAAATCAAACTACTCAGTTGTAATTGTTTTAGTGAGACAAGCTTGCTAACCATTACACCACCTTGAAGTGCCCAATTAAAAATTTATAAAATGTTAAATAATAAGGATTTCTTTCTAGTTGGTTCATCTGTTTTAATAATTTAGTAATTGAGAAACTTTTGCAATGAATGCCAAAAATTTGTACTGCAATAATCAAGGCTAAAGGAGGATTTTTTGACGAGAGCAAAATTTAATCATAAATTGCTTCTTTTTTTTTGTTATAATAAAATTTCTAATAAAAAAATCATGTGTCACTTTTTTAACTATGTATAATAATGTTCTCTCAGTTTTTTCTCCAACTTTTAAATTGGCCCAAAAAATTTGATGGCATATAAGGCGCACTATTTTTTACTAAAAATATCTTTTAAAATTCCTCTGTGTTTTATATGCCATATGTAGGTTTAAAATTCTTGAGAGTTGGCCAAAATTAGCTTCCTGACAACTCCTATTAGCTTTATACTTTAGAGTAATTTTCATATACCTACTGTCATTATTTAAAAGGCTATGATGCAGATTAAAAGTGTTATCATTGATAATATTCATTATATTAATTTCATCACATTTAATATTAGTACTTTGTTTCACTAAAATTATATGCAACAAATTCAAATTATATATTTGTAAAATATATATATAATTCAAATTATATATTTGTAAAATATATTTTTTTCCTTAATATTTTTCTTGCGATAACTTCCCATTGCATTGGTATAAATATAATCAGAATTTTTATATCCTAATTATTCCAACAAGATGTTTACAAGACGCAGGTTGTTCAGGTCATATAAAGGATATTATAAAGTTTTTATAGGCTCGTGTTCTTTTTTCCTATTATTTTTTGTTTAATTGTAATCATGGCTTGTTTAACCAAAATAATACCTCATAAATATAGCCTAATCATTTTACTAATTACTAATTTTTTCTTGATTTGCCCTGCTGAAATTGGGGTGCGTCTTATACACCGTCAAATACAGTAGTTGTTTTATACTTAAAGTACAAAACAACTACTTTTGGGGCTAATTTAAAAAATTATGAGGAGTTTCCTCAATCTTTTGAACTGTAGTGTATGTTATTTCTATAAATGTTATTTTTAGTGAATACATATATAGGTGCTGCTATCAATGTTTTTAGTAGTAATAATCTTGTTGAGATCATAGAAAGCAAATACATAGAACTGCTAAAATGGATTCTCATAAGGACAAGAAGGCACTAAAATATCAACTCCTTCTCAAGAATTGTGTCTCCTGACAGGAATTGAACCTGTGTCCCTTTTTAAATTGAGTCTCTTAAAAAGATTATTATCTAGGCCGATTGTTATTAATTTCATTGTATAAGAAGAAAAAAAACAAACAAAAACATGGACAGCAACTCAAACATGTGTACCTATTAAAATAATGTATATAGTGATATAGTAATAAGAAATACTGTTGGATTAAAAAATTAATTTCAAAATTTACTCTGCACACACACACGTGTGTGTGTGTGTGTGTGTGTGTGTGTGTATTAGTATGATATAGAATCTGAACAAAAATGGAGAAATGAGAAAAAGACACACACACAAAAACATACAAACACACACACACACACTCGGTGTCATGGTTAAATTTTATATTTTTAATTTTGCGCATGCACATTGTTTGTTTTTGATTTTATCAACTGCACAGTATAGTAGTGTCATTTGGGTACCCTCTGCAAGAAAAAGAGCACCGCCAGATATTTGGAAACGGCATGCTGTACTGCTTGGCATTCATGCCGGAAGCTCCAATACAAACATTTCAGAGTGTTTGTATGTCTATCTGAGGATAATGCAGTGGATTCAGAAAGAGTTGGATGAGTCAAATGGTGATTATGAAGATGTTTGGAGTGATCACTAGTGATGACGACATTATGCCTCCGTTCATCTTCCCACAGGGCCTCAAACTCAACATGGAGGCCTACATCAAGTGCCTTGAGGAGGTAGTGCTGTCTTGGATCAAGAGAGTGGTTGCTGGAATATCCTATGTCTGGAAACAGGACTCTGCACCATGCCACATAATCAGAAGAACCCAGTCATGGCTGTCAGACATTTTCTGCAATCTCATCACTCCTTATATCTGGCCACCTAACTCCTCAGATTGCAACCCCCTTGATTATTATGTGCAGTACACATTTGAGTGAGAGACCAACAAAACTCCTTGTAACTCCAAAGATGAACTGAAGGCAAGGATTATGGCAGCATTCACCAACTTAAACAAGAAGACTATCCAGAAAAGATGCAGGAGATTCCAGAGTCATCTGGAGGCCGTGGTTGTAGTAAATGGCAATTTTACTAAATAAATTTACTCTTTAGTATTTCATGATATTTTTGTGTAATTTTGGTAAATATATCTGCTAGAAAGAGATATCAGTGTTATTTTCATTTTTGCATAATTTAGATGACAATTTATCCATCGTGCCCTATGTATATATCTCTATCTATAAAAGGCAGGATGTGGTGTGTGTGTAACGAATGTATAGCCGCAATTTTCGATGGATTTGCACCAAAATTTACATGCACATGCTCCAAGTTAGTATGAAGGCCAAGACTGATTTTGCCTTTCCCAACTACCATCGATAGTGGAAATAATTGATTTTTTCAAGCTTCTACAGCTGTTTTGATGTAGTTTGCAGCCATTTTGTACTGGCCAGAGTGAGAGCCAACAGCTGACTCACATGAATGTTAACTAGCATGCTAGGATGCAAAAAAAATCGATAGCTGCATTTGTCACAAGTGGGAAAAATTTAAATCTGCATGGCACTTTACTCTAATTGGCTCATTCGCTTGCTTAAACTTAAGTTGATTCTGATTCCGCAGAACTGAGTTGGGTGTGAAAAAGTATTTGTTGTTAACAGTCTTTTTTCATTTGGTTTTTCCAGTTACGAGTCCTTTTTTAAAGCTGATCATTTTGTGTTCATTTTGTTTAGTTCTTTTTTCGTAACAGATTTAATGTTTAGTATAGAGCTTAGAAAAATATTTTAAATCAAGTGATAACGATTGCTGTACGTGTTGTACGATTTTTGAATCAAGCACGGGCAACAGCGGGCCATGCTGCTAGTATATATATAAAATATGCTCTCTGGCAGTGTTCAAACCTGTATCCCCCCTTTGTAGGAGAAACCACTTGAACCCTGCCAGTTTGGATTATTTGTTTTACGGCATATCAACCTCAGTGAGTTATTTTATACTGACAAGATTTTTAGGATATGTTCATATGAACAGAATATGTATTCTTTGTAAGAAGCCTGTTTGTAGATTGGGATTCATTGACATATTTTTATAAAGAGGGTTTTTGTTGAGATTTAGATATATTGCTGATAATTTTTAAAAAATATATTGCTGGTATTTTTATTATAAAAATTTATTTTTCTACCTTCATAGAGTTTTGATCCCAGAAGCGTAACAGAGAACACATTTCCACTATTATATGTTGTTCAGATGATGATCAACATGATTTTAACATAATGGTTAGTCACAGTTTTATGCAAATTTTATCTAGTATAGCATGCCAAAAGAATGTGGTTGTCATCAAGTGATATTTTAATGCCTTCTAGTCCATTTGAGAAACCATTTTGGCAGTCTGACATATTTGTTTACTATGATCTCAACAAGATTATTACGACTAAAAACGTTTTTAAACGGATATAGAATAAAAATTACACACATGTAATTTGTAATTATAAAACTGAAAAATATTTCTCAAAAATTGAATGTGGTAAAATTAATTCAAAATATATTGCTTTTGGCATGAAATGCTTCTTAGATATGTAAACACTTTTTCTTTCATATATCTAATTTGAAATACATTTGCAATTTTGTATATGACAACTCTTTTCTTTTATTCTTGGGATTTTAAAATAGATACAACAATGCAACAAAAGCAGTAGAAAGCAAGTGACAATAAGGAAAAATAATTATAGTGAGGATCCTAAAAGATAGGGATGCTGCTGCTGCTGATGATAGGTAAAATGATATGAGGAATGATTAAGATGGCAGCATTAATAAAATGGATGGTGATGATGATAGGCAAAGTGATGTGAGGAATGATGAAAATGACAACGTTAATATAGTAGCTGATGATGACAAAGGGAACTTAAGAATGAGGAAATCATTAATAAAGTGGATGATGGTAGGCAAAAAAATCACGAGGAACAATGATTATATCTGCATTAATAAAATGAATGAATGAATGATGATGATGATAGGCAATGTGATGTGAGGAATGATCAAGATGATAACATTAATCAAGTAGATGATGATGATGATGATGATGATGTATAGGCACAGTGTGAAATGATGATTAATAAGCAAAGCAATATTAGCAATGAGGAAGATGACAAAATTAATATGGCGGATAATGATGGAGATGATAAAGATGATAGGATAATAGTAAAGTTTTTTTGTGGGAGCAGTATACTTTCTTGAATCTAATCAGATTAAAGGAAGCACGGTCATTGATACGACCGATGCTAATAAATCTGATGAATATTTTGATAATAAAAATTACAAAATGCCTGCTGTTAATACTGACAAAATGGGAAGTGTGATTCTGATGCGGATGAACAGGCTATGGCAGTAATAATTATGTATAATATATTATAAAAAGCTGTAACTATTTTCAGAAAGGATAAAATCCTGTTACAATAGATGATAATTGTTGTGGAGTTATTTCGCAGTGGAGGCTTCTATTTGTACTAAATCAGTCCTAAAATAGGTTCGACGTAGAAAACGTTAGGAACTTGATATAATAGGTATTACGCAGAGTAATCTTTTTGTGGTCGCTGACTACTTTCGTATTCGACTAACTGTCGTCAGACATCGACTGACCTTCGTTTCTCTTACTACTCCTACTTATATTAGGTGGGAGAGTCTATTAACTATAAAATAGGTGTGTTTCACCATAACAATAATGAACGTAATAAGAATTGAATTTGTAGAATTAATAATGATGGAAAGAGGAATAATATAGACAATAAAAGTAATGATAAAAAATAATTACAAAACTTATAAGAAAAATAATTGCAAAACTTATGTAGAACTAGCTCAAAAGCTACACTCCATGTAGACTTTTAAACTAGTTTCTGTAGAGGGTAATTGGGCATCTGGTACAAAACTAAAGGGACCACTGGTTCTTTCTTGGAAAACAACAATGATAATTTTGAAGAAATAACTTTCAATTCCTCAATTCACTCCATAGAACTTCAAAACTTCACTTTAATTCCAGTTCTGGCCAAAAGACCAATTTGGACTGAATTTCCAATTCAGGCCAAAAACTGAGTTCTTCAAATCATGAACTCTGTGGAACTTCAAAACCTCATGTCATGAAACCTCTTACTTTAACTTTGATTCTTTGGCATTTCGAAGAAATAAAATTGATTTCCTCAATTCACAAAGTTTTTGAGATATTTTAAACTGAATTTAAAACGTTTTTTTTTTTTTTTTAAATTCACAAATTTTTTGTGTTACTGTAAACTCAATATAAATTTAAGACTTTTAAAATAACTAATTTTTTAGCTATTTTAAAATTTGAATTTTTAACTGTTTCTTTCTCATCTGGACACAAATCCCAATACTGGATGTTCGTTCAAGCACTAGATAGAGGGTATATTTTCAATCCTGGGATCATCCTGATTTGAAAAAGGTATAATATATCTATTTAGAACAAGTACGGTCTGAGTTAGAGGGGTTTCAGATACATGGATGGAGAGACCGAATTTGCCATTTACTTGTCACATTAATTATAACATGAAGGAGTGCTGAAAAGTTCTCAACCCAATCAAGAAGCTCTTCAAAATAGTTCTCTGTTGTTTGCTAATTTGCTTAAATTTTGGGAAGTGGATCAGATCAAGAACTTTTCAACACCTTGTTATAGTATATAGCACTGACAACTTAAAAATTTAGTAATAAAAAATATATATTTAGTAATAAAAATAATAATGATCATTCTATAAATTTTGACTTGTATTTTCATCTTAACATGTGAATAGTAGAGAACTTTTAATGATAGTGGAAACAAAAAGGACTCATACTTAGAATCAGAAAGAGATGATTGAAATTTCTGAAAGAAAAAAATGATTGGGAAATTTGATACTTATAGGACATGTTCAGGGCAAAAGGGACAGATGTAAACAGTGAGTAACCAACTTAACAAACTTGTGTGAATTGATGGCAGAACAGGAATTGGGGGAAGAGCAAATAGAGAAACATTGCTAAGAGCTACAAAGAATAGGAAGTTGTGGAGAAGCATGATCACCCAAGTCCTAATGGAGCATGCTACATAGATTTTCATCTTTCTTGTTTTGTTCAGAACACTTTAACTGGTTGCCTCTCTGGACCTTATCAGCTGAATCATTGAGAAGTTTTGAATGGAATTATTCCTTTTATTTTCTTTAACTTCTAGCAATGTTATCACAGTTCTTACTGCCTAGACTGGAAACCATTTGTAACCATTCAATGTAAGATTATAATTTCACTTTTATTTTCAGTGTCTGGAGATGAAGAATACTCGTATGCTTTGAAAAAGCAATTTTAGTGAACAAAATTAACACCAATATCTTTTCTAGTTGTTATTGTAATTTTCATTGGAAAGTTACATTTAAAAATTGCATAGAGGTATAAAAAATATTAAAAATAATACAAGCCTTTATACAAATGTCTTAAGTGTTTAAGTAAACTAAACTACTTGATTAATTGCTCTTACTAACTAATCAACTTATGGAACTCCCCATCATGTTACTCATGTTTTAGTTGCATTCCTTTCTTGGTGGCCGCATTTCATTTAATGTGTCATGTTGATTACCAGTACAACCATTTTTCTCATGACAAGTGATGTTTGTAGAAAGACTTGGATGTTTTTTTAATATTTTTTATACTTCTATACAATTTTTAACAAAACTTGAAGAAGAATGACATAGTCAAAATATTGTTCAACACCATCCTTTCTTTTCTTAAAACACACACTTCTGTTGCAAAATGCTGGAAAAGCTACATTAATCATTTTGTTTAATAATAATAACAAAAATAGCAAAAAAAAAACACAATTTTAATAGAAATAAAATCACAATAAGGTGAAATATCCGACATTCTGAAATTATATGCTTTTATGCCATTAAGCTTACTTGATATACATATTCTGAGTGATAGTTGATAACAGTGATATTAGTAATGCTGGACTCTCCTCGTCATATTCAATGTATGAGGATGAAGCAGTTCAGTTCCTAGGAACCAACAGCCAGACACCAGCACATATGATTTGATTATAGTGATGAAGGCTTTCTGCAGAACCAACCACACTTTTTGAAGGGCTGAATACAGAGACCTGGTGCACTACATGCCACAAGATCCCCAAATGACCCTATGCAGGTTTTTAAATTTTGTGTTGTCCTTCTCTGAGACCATTTGCCATCCAAGGCTACAGAACCCAGTCTGTCCTGCTATTTACCTATAGCTGGACGGATAAGAAGAGGATTAATACCTTTCCCAAAGGTATTAGCATGTAAGTGAATGTAATGGATTTGACTGGAATTTGAACTTGGCTTTACAATTCCTCAATCCAAGACATTATCTACAACTCCATCCTGCCTCCATAATTAAAATGTTGCACTTTTCTGAAAAATGTTTTCTTGTACATTTTCTTATAGCTAAAAGAAATAATTAAAGAAGAAAAAAATGTACTGGTGAAAATACCAGATTACTTGGGGAAATTAAATTAAAACGTTTTATGAGCACTTGAGAATAGCATGATGATTTCAGTATATTCAGTGACAGCTATATGAAAAGTGACTGTATCATTAACAATTGACTGGTCTATGCACAATACCTTTGCAAAATGTTTAATGTCAATTTTCATTGTAAACTTGAATTTTGTTCTCTCACATGATAAGATGGTATTCTTCAATATGTCAAAACAGACATGATTTTTCTGAAAACAAATAAAAGTATATATATATATATATATATATATATATATATATATATATTAATTCAAATAACCAGGTCGGCAATGACTGGCAACTACTATTAGTTTCATGTGCTTTCACACAATCATCAGGTAGCCAGTGATTTATAATAAGATGAATACCCTATATACCACTGGGTGTGTTCAATTTGACAAGCAAACCAAGCCCACACGGTTGGGTGGGGAGGGTAGATCATCTAGCAAAGGTCTAAAATGGCAAAATAACAAAAAAAAGCAAATATTTCCTACCTGGAAAGGCTTGCCAGTATAGCAAAAAGCACTCAATAAAGTGAAACTAGTTCCACGGCTCAGGAGCTGAAACCTTAAGCCAAAATAGTGCTCAGAGGTAACTGACAACCAAATTCACTTCCGAGCATTTATATATAAATATATATATATATTGGACACATGGCCGAGTGGTTAGCAGTTTGAGTCTCACCATTGTTGATTTGTCAGGAAGGAAACTTCCTGATGTTATCGGAATGGACCAAGGTCAATCCCAGCTGCGGCATATTTGGAAAGTGCTTGAAAACCATAGCACGGGTTGACCCAAGCCATGTAAGGGAAACTGGGTAGACAGAACTCTTGAGGGCCATTGATAGCTGTGCTAGCACAAGGTCACATGTCATTGTGGCCAAAGCTTTGAGCGTGTTGGCCTTGTTCAAATTGTTCAGCATAGTTGCAGTATAAAATACAGGTGGGCTCTGTTTGTGTTGAGCAAATAGAAATGTGCCTGAGTGAGCATCTGCAAAAGGGATTAGCTAGCCACCCTAGTATCCTCGAATATGAGTGGCCAACTGTTATATTATAATATATATATATATATATATATATATATATATATATATATATATATATATATATATAATTATTATTTATAAAAAATTATAACATAAGTATGCTATAAAATCACTACAAACTGAGGCCATTTTGTTTGAAACAAAATGGCTTATTTTTTAGTGAGGTTTTATACAAATACTTATGTTATAATTTTTTTATAAATAAATTATAATGCTCTACTTTTTATTGAGCACTCTTTTAAGAATAGTAATTGTTAGTTATTGAATTCCTTCCGTATATACCAATTATATACTTATATATATATATAATTTTGAAGAGTTTTTTGTCTGTTTAATATACATAGCCAAGCTATTTCATATAAAACTTTCAAATTTAGTACACATACTTGTTGAGACTGTGGTAGGTTTGAATATTAAAAAAATATGTTCCTAGTATTGTTGGTAGGGATTTCTTTGTTGTTACATGGATTTAGCTTTAACAGTAACAATTACCATTTGTAACCATTCAGTGTAAGATTATGATTTCTCTTTTATTGTCAGTTTCTGAACAACAAAAATATTTGTATGCTTTGAAAAAGCATTTTTAGTGAACAAAATTAACACATATATCTTTTCTATTTCATTGGAAACTTTATAGGGAAAATATAGAATCTATTATTTTTTTTGCTTAAGCTAGTATTTTTTTTTAATCAATTCACCCTAAACAAAGTGCTAATGCATTTAAGATGCAAAAGGTTATTGGAAGCGAAAGAGAAGGAAAAACTTTAGAAGGGACCGGAAAGCTAATCCTAAACAGGAAACAAGGAACAAACCTCTACTCCTGTTCCAAAGACTAGGGAGGTGAACCTATCTACTCCTACTGAGGAAAAAATATTAAAAAGATCATCTATATCCATAAACCATGAGTTATGGCAACAACAATTTTTTAATTAACAATGAATGTAAAGTCCCATATATACTTCAGTGTAGTGCGAGTGTTTATGATCAGTTTTTTATGCAAAAAACATAGTGTCTTTTTTAAGAGGTTAAAAATCATGCTGTGTTCTTTCTTCACATTGGTGCTTCCAGCTCTCCACAATTTTCTGTCTGTGTTGCTCTTCATAAATTTTGTCTTTTTGTTATCTCTCCTAAATTCTGTTCTGTTATCCAGTTACACAAGCTTGCTAGGTAGGTTACACATTGTTTTCCTCTGTCTCTCTAGGCCTTCAATTTGTCCTGTGAGTATCAAATTTTCCAAGCCCTCATTCCTTATTATGTGCCCTAGAAATTTCAACTGATTGCTAAAATATCTGTTGCAATTTTAAAACAAATATTTATTACACATGTGGATAAGTAATGTATTAAGTTGGTATTTGCAGTAATATACTGAACACTTATTTTCCTTACTAAATGTTTCATATACTAACAACATCATTGTTACTGTCTTCATCATTATGTTTTACCCAACAAATTTTACTATTATTAGCTACAAAAAGGTTTTCAATTATGGCCACACCACATTTAAACACCAGTTATCATACAATAACTGAAGTGTTGTATCCTTAAAGAGGTTGCAAACTGACAAAGGTGGTACTCAAGTGAAAGAAACAGCAACACAGATGTAAATGAAAGAAAGGTTTATTGTAAAAGAGAATACACTACTGAAAGACAGGGAATCAGTTAGCAGTCTAGTAATTCCCAAAGCAAATCTCAGGTATATCCTGTGTACACTATATATATTTACTGATATAGTCAGTCCACAATAGGCAATAGGGAGAGTGGAACATTCCATTACAATATGAAGTTAAGCAATGTCAAGCCTGGTCAGTACCTAGATGGGTAACTACTTGGCTGTAAGCCTGGATGTGCAGGTAAGTGTAATGGATAATGACTTGTAATTTTTAATCAGAGAGCCAAGTTCCAATTTCAGTTGGATCTGTTATATTCACTTATGCACTTGGGAAAGCTATGAATCCACCTCTTCTCCCTCCAGCTATGGGTTAATTAGTAAGACTTTTACCACTAAACCATTTTTTGACAATCTAGAAATATTTTCTGGTTTGCAAAGGGTTGATTAACTGTAGAAAATGAATCAAGCAGTATTTTGTAAGACTTGTATCACTAAAACCATTTTCTTCTGAAAATAAAAAAAACTGTATGCAGAATATTTAGATTTTGGCATTAAATAACACAAACTAAACAAATTTTCATGTGTTTCAATAGAGTGTGATAGATCTTTTAATGTTTCCTCTCTTTCTCTCTTGATTTATATATATATATATTTTGGGACCGAACAAGAAACTACCTGCATAGATAATTTGATTACTATGGTGAAGGCTTACATAGAAACAGCCACACTTTTCAGAATAACAGATAACAGAGAAATGGTGTAGTGTGCCACAAAGTATCTAAATAGCCCTCCTCTGGTTTTGAATTCTGATTTGCTGTTCTTCTCAACTGGCTGGTAGCTCCCACTGACAAAGGAGCCCAGTTTGCTCTACTATTTAACCCATATCTGAAGAAACAAAGATTCCTGTCTTATTGAAGGACATTAGTGCAAAGTGAATGAAACAGAATTGACAGGAATTTGAATATGTTTTAGCAGTTTCGCTCTCAGCTCTGATAAGCATTGCACTACCATATGAGAGAGAGAGAGAGAGAGAGAGAGAGAAAAAAGTGAATGGGAATGTATGTGATTTTGTGAATTTTTCTTTGTATATTTTATAAGTGCTTTTTAAAATCTGTTTTCCTGCAGGGTATCTTCTAGGCATATTTATCCCAAAGAACAAAACCAATTTCAGAACAAGACCTTTTCCATAGAGCACACGGTAAAGAGCAGACTTATTAGCAGTGGCCTGTAAGACTTGAATATGTTTATCTGTTTATCTTTCTCTCTCTCTCTCTCTATATCTATATATATATATATATATATCCCAGCTTGAAGCAATTGGACGTCTAGCCACACTGAAGAGCTGCAACACAGCAAAACACTCTTTTTGTGGATGACTATATATATATATATATATATATATATATATATATATATTCCATTAAATATGACTGACAAGGTACTGCAATTAAGCATTTATTTAATTTTTCTTGTGTATGTAAAAATGTTTTCTTTTCTGTGTCACAACTGTCCAAAAGTTCAGCATGTTCAAGAGCTTTTGGCTATACTTTTAGCGGTTATCAAAGATGATTTTATTTCTACTTTTAACTGAATGTATGGCTTGCATTATGTATGTATCGAGAGTTATAGGAATGTTTTATTTTCCAAATATGGTCATCATATTGTGCCCATGTTCATAATTAATGTTATTGAGACAGTGTTTAAACACTTTGTATCCAGAAAAGAAAACACTTTTTTATGCACAAGAAAAAATAAACAGAAAGTTTATTCACAGTACATTGTCAATCATCTTTAATGAAACATGTATAAACGGGAGGTTTCTGCCTAAATACAATATATATATATATATATATATATATATATATATATATGCGTGAGTATAAATTTTTGTGTGCATGTATATATATATATATATTCAAACATATATTGTTAAATATAACAGACAACAAATGTCTATTATGTTTGATCATGAGCCATTCTAAGCTTTGTATAGTGGCTTTAGTTTCGGAGAAAATAACAAAAACTGTTCAACTAAAGCCACTATATGAAGCTTAGAACGGCTCATGATCAAACATAATAGATATTCGTTGTCTCTTCTATATGTTTAAATAATGATCTTCTGCCCAAATGCACTAAATATATATATATATATATATATATATATATATATATATATATATATATGTGTGTGTGTGTGTGTATGCAAGTGTGTATTTGGACAACAATCCTTCTTTTATACATGTTTCATTAAAGTCAACTGACAAGGTAATGCAATCAATTTTTTATTCAATTTTTCTTGTGTTCGTATAAGTCTTTTCTTTTTCTGGATACAAAGTGTGTAAAAACTGTTCAAAAGTTCTATTTATCCAAGCTCTATTGGCCATTCTATTAGCCATTACCAAGGATTTAAAAAAGTTTTTTAACTGAATATGTACATTTCTATATATATGCATCTACATTGATGAAAATATTTTTATTTATATATATATATATATATATATATATATATATATATATAGAATTAATATGAAAAACGTTTTTTCACTTAAACTTTGTTCCAACGTGTGGTTATATCTGTATAGATATAACCTCTCATTGGAACAGAGTTTAACTCTATTCTGATCAGTGGTTATATCTGTATAGCCACAAAACTCCAAAGTAAAAATGAGTTAAGTGAAAAAAACTTTATCATATTAATTCTGTTAACGTTCTATCTCTATCTTCAATATTGAGCACTCTACCACAAAGCCTGGTTACCTGAAATGCCTCTTTATCAGAAAACCACTGACAAACCAATAATTTTGATTTCAAAAACACTATTTCAAATTAACACTATATATATATGTGTGTGTGTGTGTGTATGTGTATGTGTTTATATATTTATATGTATATATAGGAAGGTGTGTGTGTGTATATATATATATATATATATATATATATATATATACACACACACCTTCTAACGCTTTTAACAGATGTTAGATTTCATTGAAAAATACATCCCTACCCACTACCAAAATGTAGCAATAACTGATTCATTAAAATATAGACACTGAGACAACCCTCATCTGGTAAATTGGATTCATCTGTAACCTTGGAAACATGAATTATGATTTTAGCTGTGTCTTTAAAACCCAGTAATTTTAAAAGTTACTCCAAAATTCGCTTGAGGATGAAATGGAACTAATGTCTTTAATTTAATCACAAAATTAAATTCGGGGCATTTAGCTTGTGTAGTGAAAAAAAACATATTTTAAATCAATTAATTTATAATATTAATGCTCTGTAAATTTACATTGAGCACCATTTTGTAAAAATAAAAATATCTATAAGAACACCAGATTATCTATCTTATTGTTCTTTCTTTTTATTTATATACATATATATATATATATATATATATATATATATATATATAAAATGTCTGTGTATAAAATTTCGGATATAACTAAAATATGTCTGTTAAAAGGACAATATGAATTTGCCTTGATAAAGTCCTTCAGTGGATGAAACGTGTCTGCTAAGATAAGTTTTCCTTTTGTCGTTATTAAGATAATATATATATATATATATATATATATATATATATATATATATATATATATATATATATTCATACTTGAGTAAATATTTTTAACTATTTTTCCAGTAAGTAAATAATTTGATGCATAAACTGTCAACTGAAATATGCACTCCTACATGCATATGAGTGTGTATGTATGGATTTATGTGTGTGTTAGTGCTTGTGTGCATGTAGCTGTGTATTTCCATACATATTTGCATGTATATTTGTAAGACTGTACTTTTTATCTATATGAGTATATGTGTATTTTCTTAGCAATTTGAATTGCTATGCTTATTACACATATGCATATGTGTATATTCATTAATTTCTTGGTGAGGTTTTCTTTGTTCCATATCTGTCTTCCTGTTTGCCTACCTTTAAAACTAAAACTATAAAAATTACTTTAATTTTCAGTGTAATTTGACATGTTGATTTACGTAGAGAATTTTATATGAAATGAACCAATTATATTTCTTATTCACTTGGATGTTTTAAGATTTTTAAAAAAATTGGCCAATTTTGAATTAAAATAAAAATGATTTTGAAACAATTACATAGTTGCTTAGCTACCTTGCTTAGCAGTGGATTATATAACAGTGAAAGGGTTAACTCCAACACTGTTTCAAGAGAACACTAACAATCAAGAAATTTATCAGCATAAACATATAGCAATTAAGGCAGTGAAGGGTTGAGTTTTTCTTTTTGCCTTCCTCCGTTTCATTGTATTGTATGACTGCTGCTACTATGGTCCCTAAACTATGAATAGCATTCAGCAGAGATCCTCAAATGGTAAATTAAAGTGAATATTTAGCAATAGCATAGGCAGATTTTTTTTTTCTTGAAAAGGTTAATTATTATTAAGTTAATTATCTCCAGACTGACTAAAATATGTTAAATTTGCACATTTTTAAAGAAAGGTTTTTAAAAAATACATCCTTAATTAAAATGTATATATAAAATATAAATAATACATATATATATATATATTAAGAAATGGACAAAGTCCGACAATTTATTTATTAAAACATTTTTATGTTTAACGTTCTTTTATAGATACAAATATTTAAGTAAATGCTCTGTTTATAATAAACAGTATTAAATAAATTTACCGGCCTGAATTCGAAATTTTCATAGAAAATATTCGTCCTTTGACGGAATCTGCACCGAACCGTCATTTTGGGCCGAGTTGGTTAAGGCACGTCAGCGTAAATGACGGTTCCGTAGAGGATGCAGGTTCGAATCCTGTCAAAGAACGAATATTTTCTATGAAAATTTCTCGGACATTCAGGCGGTAAATGTTATTTAATACTGTTTATTATAAACAGAGCATTTACTTAAATACTTGTACCTATAAAAAGAACGTTAAACATAAAATGTCTTTATATATATATATATATATATATATATATATATATATATATATATATAAATATATATATATATATATATATATATATATATATATATATATATATATATATATATATATATATATATATATATGTATATATATATATATATATATATATATATATATATATATATATATATATATATATATATATATATATATATATATATATATAAAATATATATATATATAAAATATATATATATATGTATATATATATATATATATAAAATATATATATATATATATATATAAAATATATATATATATATATATATATATATATATATATAAAATATATATATATATATAAAATATATATATGTATATATATATATATAAAATATCTATCTATCTATCTATATATATATATATATATATAAAATATATATAAATAATATACATAAATATATATATAAATAAATATATAAAATATATATAAATAATATATATATATAAAATGTATATATAAAAAATATATCCTTAATTAAATATAGATCAAATATGGATTGGAATGAGATATTTCATTCACTGATTATATCTCATTCACTTTAGGCATCTCGACATGGTGTAATGGTTAGCAATCTTGTCTTGCTAGATCAGTTATGACTGAATAGTGAATTCAGTCCTCACTAGGTGCCCCATACTTTTGGCCTTGTGCCACATCTAAGCCAGGCTTAAAAATAACAATATCTCATTCTGTGATGAAGCTTTAATAAAGGTAAAACATGTTAGATTTATAAATGTTTTCTGTTTGTTCCTTATTCTATCATCCTTAATTAAAGCAGAAATAAAAAAAAAATATCTGACATCTAAAATAACAGAGTCTGTGTGTGTTGGATTATCCCTGAAAAAAGGGAGCAATTCATTATAAGATTTTTCATTAACATACTGCGTCAACACCTGGAATTATTCTAAGTGATGAAGAGAGTTTGTCAAAGGTTTTTTTTTACATTGAGAAGCATAATTCATTTAAGTAAATATTAAATCTAATGAAAAGGAGCAGAATAAAATTTTTCTCAATTTTGTATTCTCCTTGTATGTGAATTTTTAAAAAATTCTAATTGAAAAATTCTTTAAAATATTTAAATATTAGAAAATATTTTTTTATCTGAAACATCTACCTGAAATGTTACAAAATAAACACTTATATGGAAAACCAAAAAACCAAAAAACCAAATTAAAATTATTAAAATCTAAGAAAAAAACAATTTTTCAAGTAAAGGATTTAATATGAAAATACATTATATTCCAACTTCAAAATTATTTTAAAAATACTTTTATGAGATGTGCTCATTAGAATACAAGTGATCGTCTTCTTCTATGTGTCATGTTCCTTCAGGACCTTGAAGGTCATGGCTATCCATAATTTCCTGTCTGTTGTCAGTCAGTTATGTACACACTTAGGCAAATTGAGGAATTGGAGAGCCATGTTCGAATTCCAGTCAAAATCCATTATATTCCCTTATGTACTAACATCCTTGGGAAAGGTATGAATCTTCTTCTTCTCCCCCCCCCCAGCTATGGGTAAATAGCTGGACAAACTGGGTTCTATATACTTACTGGTATTATTATTTCTTTATAATAGAATATTCTAGGGAATAATGTAGGAAAGCAAGTGGTAGAAAATTTTTTCATAAGGTACTGACATTTTATTTTTAATAATGAGTCATTTTTATTCATTTCACCCCAAGCTAGGTGACAATGCCACTTGGATGCAGAGGGTTTACAGAATGAGAAGGCTTTAATGAAGAGTAGTGAGGAAAAGGAACAGGATTCAGGAAGATAGAAGATTATGATTGATGTTGCATTTAAACTTTTTAAGATTTTATATTACAGGGAAGCAAAAACTCAGAAGAGAGTTCCACAAGCAAGAAATGAAACTATTAGAATAAAACTGACGGTTGAATCTAGCTAGTTCAACAGTAAAATTGCATGACCTAGTTGCCAATCTAGTAGTACATTTAAATTCATGCAGCTGAGGCACAAAGGAGAACAGTTCATTAAAACAACCGCCATGAAAATATTTATAGAAAAGACAGACAGAAGCCATGTCACATCAGTGGGAAAATGGCTGAAGTCAAGATGCCAAGTCAGGATTGATTACATTATAGAAAATGAATGAGGTATATGATATGAGCATAAGAGGAGGAAGCAGAATAGTGAAGATTATGAGGATATGGAGCATAAATAACAATTGGCCCTAGACTTGAGGAGTTTTATGTCCGGGGAAACATCCATATGGGAATCTGTTCCACAAAGTAGCGACTCTTAGAAAGAATCTGTTTGGATGTAACTTCCTTATTACTAATGGAAAGCAGAGAGAATTTTGGATGATTCCAGCCAGTGGACATAGTAAGGTGGGTCTTAGATATAAAGGTTTGAAATACTTTACTATACTTTGAGAAAGTATAATTTCCAAGTTTGTAACTTTTTGAAAATCTATTTCTATTTGAAGACTTCTGGAACTCTTCCAAGTATAGCAATAGTTATTGAAATGACAGTCATTCTTATATTCTGAAGCTGTCATATAGTTTCTGATATTTTCCACTTTGCACAGTGTTGTCTTCAGGTACAGTCATATCTTTAGTTCTTTAATGACAGTTATTGATTTGGATCATTTAGTTAAGCTAAATTGAGAGCACTGTAATATTCATGAGCAATTTGCTTTTAGTGATTTCTCCTGCAAATTTTCATTTATGCCATCATTTTCCTTCTGATCATAATGAGTAGATTATCATCTCAGTATTTTACAGTTCCTACATGATGTGTTGATATTTGTATTCTTTCATCATTATTATTATTGATTGAATGATCACCATCTGAACAAAATGATGCTGGGATTTTTTTTTTTTTTTACAGTGATGTTCACCTTATACAAAGCCTGGGAGTCACTTGAGGTAGAGGGTTACAAAGTTAGAGGCACAGTTTATGCAGATATGTGAGAATTAACAGTTAACCCAAGACTTCAACAGATTAAGATTATCGTGATCAGGGATGCATCATCTTGGAGGTTGGTTACACAAAACATCTGCTTGAGTGGAACTTACACCTGACAAATGGAATATAAAGGAATGAGGGTGGTTTAATACAATGTGTGTAGCATGGTGGGTCTTAGCCATGAAGGTTAGAACTGGTGGGATTAAAGAATGTAGTTCATCTGAGCACTTTCCATGGAAATAGCAATAGAGCAGTCAGAGGTTTGCAACATATCATTTCTGAGAGAGGGGTTGTAAGGTGGAAAATACTTTGTCACCTGCAAGTATGTTGAGATGCTTTTGAACACTATTGAGTCTGCCAATATATAACAATAATACTCCATTTTCAGCCTGATCTGGCTGTTGTAAAGGTGGAAAATAGCAGGAGACATCAGGTACTTACTAGAGAGATAAAGGGAATCAACCATTTTTCCAGCATCTTTAGTGATGGATCATATGTACAGGTTCCATTTGAGATCCAGGTAGAGTTTAAGTCCCAATAAGTGATCAAGGCATGGGGCCTCCCTGAGTGAACATCCATTCATTGTGATTGGTAATAGTTCAGGGCCTGGACGGTGATTTAATTATACAAAGTTGAATATATCCATCATGACATCCCGTCTGATAAGGAGTATACCAGGACAGTGTATCACAAATGTTGTTGATATATTCAATTGTTGTTCTAAAAGCAGTATATAAACTTACAGCTGAGGCCCAGTTAGAACCACCTTCAGGTTGGGTAATCCTGTTCACTCAGACAGTCACCTATTACGGGTGTCCCCAAGTATCTAGATGTGACTTCTAAGTTGCTTTGGCTGAATCATCTTTTAAACTAAAACAAAATCAAACCCTCTTGACATTCAGCCATGGTGCTATCCAACTACTGTTAACATTTAGCACTCAACATCATCTTTAAATAAATCTCCTGCTGTTACTGTATATGGAATCCCCTTAAAATATAGTGTTTTATATATGAGTTCTATATATTTGAAATTCTAGTAGCCTGGCTCTCAGTTTCTGTCAAGATTGTTTTAGGTGTTATCATAGAAGGATATGACTACACAACCAAGAAATTCAAATTCAACTTGCATTGGCAGGGCTAACACTTTGCTTGGCAAAAATAGTTACCTGCAGAATGCTAAAGGTTTTATTTAACAGAGATGCACAGTGTATTAGCTTAAAGGGAACATGCCCAACTGGTTATGATCAGACAACTGACAAGCAAATTTGGGGTACTGAATGGGATATTTACTGCACCCCATTGTAATTCAATAAGACAACCCATGCACATGTTAATACCTTAAATTGGTTAATATCAGAAGCTATGAAAGACGTATTTGGGGTTGTGTCAGTGCATTTATTATTAATAGCAGTAATAGTTGTAAGAGTAGTATATTCATATAAGACATTAAATTTCCACAGTGATCCAGCATTTTCTCTTAAATACAGTATTTTATTTCATTTTTTATTATATTTTTTGTATTATTTTGTTTCTTGTTTTTCTCTTGCAATTATTAGTACAGGAGTAATTCTGATATTTGTTACTTTTTTAACTATTTGTATTTTTCATTTTGGCACATAACAAGTAAAGAGGGATTAGAGAATTTGACACTTGCAGGATGTATTGAAGGGAAGCAAGACAGAGAAAAATAGCAAATAAACTGTGTTAATGGATGGCAGAATAAGAACTGGGGTAGAGATGATGAAAAGACAAACCTTACTAAGAGCTACAAAAGATAGCAAGTTGTAAAGAGCTATGATCACCCATATCCTCTTTTGACAACAACAATTAATAACTTGTTTTTGCTTTTATGTACTAATTATATCTGCTTCTGTGTAAAAAGCTACAAATTTGATACTTAAATGGTAAGGAATATATGAATTTGAGCTATCAAAAGTTAAGTTTAAAAACAAATAAATAAGAAGTAAATAGATTTAAAGGGGAAATAATAGTTTCTCTTAATAACCATCATTCTTGTTAGCAGGCCAATTCTATGATGCAAGCACAAGGAGAGACTTGAAAACAGGGTTTCCACAGAAAAAGGAACTAACTCCAACATCATACGAGGGTGGACTGAAAAGTTTATAAACAGGGTTGTTTCATCTGCAGGGATAGTGATGGCCTCAGTTTTTCAGGATTGAAAAGGCATTGTGTTTATTGATTATCTTCAAAAGGGTTACACCATCAATGGTGAGTGCTATGCTAACTTGCTGAGTTAGTTGCAAAAGATGTTAAAGACCAAATACCAAGGAAAACTTTCAAAAGGGGGCTTGTTTCATCAGAACAATGTTCCAGCACACAAGACCTTTGTTTTAATAGCTGCTCTGCTTGGCTGTTACTTTCATAATTTGTCATTTAAATGTCAGTACAATGCTGACTACATAGGTAGAAGGGATCAAAGCTTGGAAGCAAAGATTAATCAGCATATATCAATCAGTATTCTGAAAGGTAATTTGGACAATTTGTATAGTTGTGTTAATTCATCTGGGTTGGTGACAACTATCAGTGTGCCAGGTCCTACAAGCAAGATCTTCTTGGTACTAAGGAAGGCTTATCTAATTTTCAATGTAACGTTTTAAAGGCAATTTTTATTAAGTCCTTCCAGTCATCACTCTGTGAGTAGAATCAATGTCTTGGGTTGGTCAAAAAGTTTGTTTGGTTTATTAAGCTAATTTTCTACCTAATAAGCAAACAATCTTCTTGGCCAACTCAAATAAATTAGCCTTTGATTTTTATATATCTATTATACAACACCTATCTCTAGAATTTTAAATAAAACATAACAGAAAAGAAACAGGAAATAACTTTCAAATTAATTACTTATTTAAATCATATATAATCTTGTGAAAATATTAAATCTAAATTATATGTTTATAAACAAGAAGAGTGAGAAATTCAAATGTCCATTTGTAATGTGAGAGAATAAAAAATTAAAATGTTAACTTGTATTTTTGTTTGGATTAAAAGATGTGCCAGACTATCCTTGCTGGAAAATCAATGATGTACCTGTATTAATACCTCTGCTATATCATTTCTGTAATTCAGTATTGTTGATATATGCAAACTTTTTTTGAGCAGTCACAAACTGTCTTCTTGAAATTAAAATACATTTATCAAATCCGATCTTAAATCTGTTTCAAAGTAGAATGAATAATCAATATTTTAATGGCAATGTATATTTTGACCTCGAGGAATGAAAGTTATATAAAATTATATTTTTACAGAATTGGTGACAAATTTTTGTATGAAGAAGTTGGTATTATATATATCACATATCGTAATAATTATAGTTATATATATATATATATATATATATATTTTTAAATATGTATAATGATGCCAAAAGATTTATAACAGTGTTCTTTCTTTTTAAGCTAAGAAGTTGAAATTAATAGGAATTTAGCCTTCTAGAACTTGCTCTTTTCTGTTTGACCAGGTTGGAACATTGAACAATAAGTTGCAATGGATCTAAGTGCTTAAAAGTCCAGTGCTATAAAAGCAAAGGCATGCTTTCAAATAAAGAAATGGTTCAGAACTATGATAAAGTATGAAATCACTTTAAACTGAAGTTATCTCCCTTTACAAGATCTTAATGGCTATCAATTAATGTGGTTGTTTATGAGAAGGCAACCTGTTCAAAGGGAACACTTTTTTCTACCATCACTGGTTTATTTATATGCCTCTTTTGGCTGTTGGTAAGTATTCGGAGATGGCTTCCCAAGAGGAAATAAACTAGTCAAAGGGCATCCTTTTAAGAGATGAAACAGTTATGATGGATATACTGACATATTCTTTTTTTGAAGAACTTTTAAAACCAAAGTTGGACATCTAGTTCAGCCTCACTTTTAACGCAGCTCTCTGTCAAGATATTTATATATTGTGATCATAATGTAATTGTTTAGTCACATTCTTATTAAAATATTTCCATTTACAGGAGGAGATTTTTTTTAAAAATACTTTTATAGTGAATAGAACAATATTTGATAATTCTTTTGGAAGGGTTTATTATACCACTTTCTGAAATGGGCATATAATGGTAATATAATGCAATAACAAATAACTGATAATTAATTGATAATGGTATAGGTGAAGAACAGGAAACGTTCAGCATTCATTGACCGAACAGTTATTATTTTTGGCTGAAATTTATAAAATCCTTTTCTTAAAGTATCTCAGGTAAATAGATTTCTTAAGCCCATTGTTATTACTATTTCTAGCATTGATGGGACTTTCCTTCCTAGCCTTTTGATTTTGGTAGTGTAGAAAGTTAATAGCTTGATTATATCATTATTTTCTTTTTTATATGTGCTACCATTTCAGTTGTTGTTGGTGTTTAAGTGATGTAGCTTTAGGTTACTTGACACATCACTTTGTGATTTTGTAGTGCCAGTTTATAAGATCCGACAAGAGATTGTCTTGTTTAAGAGTGAAAAGATTCATTTACATAAAGCAATTTTAATCACTGAAAACGTGTATATAGAAGAATGAATATTTCTGAAGAAGTTGGATATGCCATGTATCACATTCCTGCAAGAGTCTAGACCTGATATTGTTATTTAAGAACGTGGAAGAAGTTATCAGGTTAATATTTTTGGTTTTGCAGCACCCAATGGCTTTGGACCAAAGAACCTCCAGCACAACCTATTCTGTGTTTGATTTCCTTTTCTTCTCCATTGAATTTGTTATGACCTATAATCTTAAAGGACTTAGAATTCATTCATTCCACATTAATGTTTATGATTGATTTACATTACATACTATCCTAACTTCTATATTATTTACACACAACATAGCACCTGTTTCCCCCCTTCCAGGGTTACAGTATTTATTTATTTTGCTTTTTTGTGTGTGTGTGTGTGTTGGCATTGATATGTGTGTGTGTGTGTGTGTGTAACTCATATAGGCAGATGGCGCGGGGGGGGGGTGACAAGAAGGAAAAAAATTTTTTTTTTTTATTTTCCTTTTCCTTAACCGGATGATTAACATGAATGAAAATGGTGGTAAGTGTAAGCAGAATGTGATGTTTGAGTGTGTTTCTCTGTCCACATTGAGTGATGCACAAAAACCTGGTTTCAGGCAAATAAGAGACCAAATTATAGGATAAGGGGCATTGTTGAATACTGAAGATAACTTTTGGTCAAAATGGCAGCTGATGTCCAAAACAACCTCAAGTCAATCGTTAACTGGGACAAAATATGGCTTGTTAATTTTAATGCCTCTAAAACTAAATGTCTCTCTATTAATTATATGAGAGACCGCTCACTGCCTTCCATCACTATGGCTGATGCTAACCTCCATGAAAGTGACTCACTCTTAGCTGACATGAAGTGGAAAGACTATATTGAATCCATTGCTAGGTCAGCTGCTAAGAAAGTTGATTCACTGTGTTGTGTAAGAAATTATTATCCAGAAATTATTTTACATATCTATAAATATAACATTTGTCCATGCTTAGAATATTGCTGCTTCATGCGATTTACCTCGAGCTCCTTGATAAAATCCAAAGAAGAATCAGCAATATGTTTTGACCTGGCAGATGACTTCCAACTGCCATGAGGTTGCTTCTCTATGCCTTTCTATAAATACTTTCATAGTAATTGTTTGGATGAGCCCTTCACCATGGTACCTATATGTTTTGAATTTAAGAGTAGTACTACACTGGTGTCGAGATCTCATCAACTTAGAGTTGAGCTGACTTGATGTAACTGTAAATTCTCTGCTAACAGTTTTCTTTTCTATAGACTGAAATCAATGGTGAGCCTTCAACTTAAAACTGACATACCAGTCTCATAGTCTCAAGAAATTACTTATTAAAGCAGTCCAGTTTGAACATTACCTGGCTGATCAACTTGATAAAGCAGATAAGCTACTTCAATATATATATACACTTTATACCATGACATATAATTATGCCAGATCAATTTATGAGTGTGACTGGTACCAAGTAATGCAGTACAACCTACCACATGATTGGGTGATCAGTGACTAAACCGGTTCCAACCACCAGACATTTCTGGAAAAGTGGATAAAGAGCTAGCAGAATTAAAGACAAGACAAAAGGCAGATGAACATTCTTTTAGAGTTACTGGCAATCTAGTACAAAGGATTAAACTGGGCTTCATAGCTATATATACAGCCAGTGCAGTGATGACACAACATTTCTAAGTGCAGGTCTTCTAAGACTGAAGTCAATGGCCAAGGTAGAGGGTTTCCTTGATGAACTCAACAGTCATATGTCAATGACCAAGGAAAGCCTTCAAGTTGAAGGACACTGATTGTGGTTTTATCTGGAGAGAGATGGACTATACCAGATTTACTTGCTCATGATATGCTGTACATGAATGAATACTTCTCCAGCTTTACATCCAGATATGTGGCAAGAAGTGTACAGTGATCAGCTGCACATTGATCCTATGATAACACCTGTTTATTGAACTGATGATGAAAATGATGACCTTCAGATTAAGTGAACTAAGGGAATAGGACATTCAAATTTCAATATTCTTTATTGCCATAACAGCCATGTGTCTGTGACCAAGGTGAGCCTTCAAGCTGGAGGATATTGGCTGTGATTTAACCCATAGAGAGATGGTCTTCACTAAGTCTACTTGTTCAAGTATGAATAAATATCACTTCAGCTTTCAATCTAAATATATAGAATGAACTGTACAGTAACCCTATGACTGCATCTGGTCATGTGATTAATGATGACGATGTTGATCTTTAGGCTAAGTGAATTAAGAGAATAGAAATTCAAAGTTCTGCACAATATTTCAATATTCCTTATTAGCATAGCATTGCCATAAAATCATCAATAATTATCATCATTACACAGAAAACTGAAGAGCTGAACCTTATGGCTCCTATGTTAAGATCTCATCAGCACCCAATTAAAAATTATGTATATTTATGCTTAAGTCTGCATATATGAATAATGATATGAGTAAATTTAGAAATTCACTGACATTTCAATCAACTGTGTTCAATAATAGATAAAATAAACAATTGTGCTTTAGAACAGATAACCATTTTCTACTGTGTGAAAATGCTTAACTGGAAAATATCTGCTTACATACATTTTTGTAACTACTTTTTTCCTTGATTGGTCGTAATTATTCTTTTTAACTCATTCTCTGATGGTATAATCAAAATGACCCAGAATGCCTGGATTCAAAATGGCTGACATTCTTACTGGTTCCCATCAATCTTTGGCAAATAATTTCACTGTTTAACACATAGAAAAATTGAATAGACTGATGCTGAGACTTCTACATAGATTTTCTTTTTAAAGATATTCACCATTGATTTTAATCTATGTTACTCTTGACCCAATTATGCTGTCTTATCATTGCACTGGCTGTATACATAATGATAGAGTCATGTCTTCCCCATTCTGCTAGATGGCCATTAGTGGTAAAAGAAAACTCAACTGCCCTTTGACATGTCTTGTTTTTAATCCTGCTGGGTATCTTGCCATCCTCCTCACCAGAAAAGCATACAGGTGGTAGTACTTGGTTATATGTTACCAATAGCACTTAGGGAGTGACTTAATATTTGAAGCCTAAAAATGAGAAAGTCAAATATTTGCAGAAGATTTTTGTTCTATTCATGTATTTATTCCTCATTTGAATTTTAAAGCAATTTGGTCAATGTACATACAGTTTTTATTGAGAAAAGACTAAAGGAGCAAGTGAGGCTAAAATTGGCTGGAATGCCTGTGTGCAAGAGAGAAGGATTTACATGTATCTTTGTGAACCTGACAATTTTTCCAAACTTAATGAAAATGACACAAAAGCATGTTTCCTTATGTACCAATGCACATAAGTAAGGCCTGAAAGTAACTCTTAATAGCATCCTGGGTAAGATGATAAACTACGTCCAACAGCAAGGCCTCTGATCAGTAGATTTTGAGGAGTGTGGAGCCACCTCTTAATTGCTGGTGTCCTCAGGTTCACCCTGAACCGGGGTGGTAGCACCTGTTAGGGTCCCAGCTATGGACAAATAGTTAACCCCCAAACTAGGGTCAAAACACTATGAAAGTGTAAAAATAGGTTGTAGTACCAGAAATACTTTGCAAAAAATTATTACCAGCAATACATTTTTTTAAAAAAAATAATATTACCAGCTATATATTTTTGAAAAACAAATATTACCAGCAAAGGAAAATTATTACCAGAAATAGATTTTTGAAGGAAGAAATATTACCAGAAATAGATTTGGGGGAAAAAATGTTACCAACAATGAAAATTTTGTCGGCATTAAATAATCCATTGAGGTTGATATGCCATAAAACAAAAACCAAACAACTAACTCTTAACATATAGTCGTTACTTCCTCCCTCTATGACCTTACAACAATCTTATTCAGTAACTGTCTACCTAGAATGGCTCTTGGGCCTTGTATTAGGTGAAAAACCATATTGAAAAAACTCTGAAGTACTTTACCAGAGATGTAATATCACAAGCTTGATTGCTACTTTCACTGTAAATGTTAAGATGAGCTCTATTCTTTCATGCCACCAGCTAAGGCCTTTACAGCCAAAACCCACCTTGCTAGATCCACAGGGTTTAATCCCCCCCCCATTTTCTATATGACTGATGACCACATCATGTTGAAACACCAGTTCCTGTACAATCATTGGAGTTAAGCAAAAATATTTTCTGGCTTGCAATAACCTGCTAAACGTTGATAAGCCATAGAAAACAAATCAGTCAATTGATTTCCAATGTATTCTTTTGGTAAGAAGAGTGTTCCACTTCAAAGAGTTCTTCCCAAGAACTAGCACTTTGTGGAAGAGACTTCCGCATAGATTCTTTCTTGAAAACCTCTTCAAATTTAGAGTTAATCGCTATCTATCCACATCATCTCAAAACCTTAATTTCCTATTTCTGACTCTTACATTTATAGGACATTCATCATCCAGTAGACCTCTGTCTTGGGTGGCTTTTGGGTCATGTATTGGGTGAAAACAAAAAAAAAAGAAACATTTTTATTGTCATTAGTATGAAATCTTAAATAATTTTTATTTCTTTTTATTAAGAGTAAAAGTGAGTAAAAACATTAATGACAATGACGATGAAAAAATTAGCTGTTTCCACTGAGGTAACTGCTGGTATTAACTGAATGAACAGTTAGTGTTACTCTCAGTTGAAATTTATAAAATCTTTTTGTTAAAACAGGAAATTGGACGACTCAAGTACACTAATTGCTATTGCTCTTTATACTACATATGGGAGTTTCCTTCCTCACCTTTTATTTAAAGTAGTGTGGAAAGTCAATATCTTGATTATATGAATATTTTCAGTTCTGGTTATATATACTATACATTGTTATAGTTGTTGGAAGTCTTTGAATGATATGGATTTTTTATTTGATAAAGCTTGTAATTATGTAACTGGAGTCTATCAGATCTGATGAAGGGTATTTTTAGGAAGGAGAGGATTCATTTGCTTGAGGCCTATTTTTTATTATTGATCAGAGAAAACAAATGCTTCATTTAATAAACTCAGATTACAAGATGTATAATCTGGATTTATTTACCATGAATTGTAAACAAGAAACAAAAATTGAATGAAAATTAATAAAAATAACAACAACACTTCATCCAAGAAATATTGATAATTTAAAATCATACATATTTGTTTAGCAAAAGAGCAGTTGCAGTGATTTTATTATTTCACTGTTTATTACCTAAAGATGATGTGAATAAGCATTGAAATATTGACAAAGAATTTACTACACTGATAAATTAATATGTGAGTTTGATGGTTACACAGCATCATACTAAGTGTATTATAGACACTAATTTTCTGTTCAATGGTAGTAGTAAAAATACAAAATAATTTACTGTCCTGTAGTTGAGAACGCTTACTTTATTTAGAATATTATATGGAGAGATAAAAGAGATAAAGGGAGAAAAAGAATAGTTGTACAAGAGACAAAGCTATTTGTATTTGTAATAATATCTGACAGTATACATTGCCATGTTCAAAGAACTAAGCACTCAAAAGGAAGAGAAAAAGAGCCTGAATGCATTCTCTTCCACATCTTTCTTTTCTATTAATGCTTCTTGTCCTTGGATCATGCCAGCCATAACTAATAACATTGCTGAATATATTATATTAATCATACTTATTATAAAACCCAGGTTGTGTGTGTGTGTCTGTGTGTCTGTCTGTTCGTTTATATATTGGATCAGATTTCCTACACTTTTCAACTGATTTCAACAAAACTTCACAGGACTACGTAAAATTATCTTGCGGTGGTTCTGACAGTGCCAAAAATTGGAAAAACACAATTGTTTTTGCGCGAAATCAATTTGAAAACACGATTAAGAGGCATCGCTGTCGTGAGAATGAAAGGGGCGACAACTCATATTGAGTTATACTTATTATAAAACCCAGGTTGTTTGTGTGTGTGTGTGTGTGTGTGTTTTTTATATATGGGATCGGATTTCCTACATTTTTCAACTGATTTCAACAAAACTTCACTTTTTTTTTGGCAGGTAGTTTTTTTTATTGTGTTGCACACTTTTTTCTTTATTTTTACATTCAGAATGCTTTAAAAATTCCATTTACAAGACAATTGTTTATAATAAAATTCTATTCAATCGGTAGACTCATAGCAATTGAAAACAATGTTTTTGTTTGAGTTTGGGTTTGACCAATTCATAAAAAAAAAAGAAAAAAAAGCAAAACTAATTAAGACATGCGTGTCCGTCAACCTTAAACAATAATCTTTGTCAATTTTATTTTTCAGTCTTTTTGATGATCGATACTTGATCTATCTCTTACTGTTACATCCCCGGGCAACGTCAGGCTCTATTGCTAGTATTTGGATAAAAGACAAGATGATATTAGTTGGTTTTGTAAATCTTTTAACATTTAGTGATATTATCTTCAAAATTATTCTGGGAATAATGTGAGAAAAAAACTTCATATATTTCTGCCTGTAAATCAAATATTGATTATCTTTTAATTCCCTACATGCATATTTGTGATGGGATTTAAATTTTCTTAACAGTTTAACCATCAAGTATTCATAGAATGGTGGTTTTACAAGTTGGCTAATGTATCAAAGAATAAAACATTTTCATTCAAAATGTCTATTCAATGTAAGTAGGTATATTTGATTCTTTGGTTTGTCAGAGAAAGGTGCAGCAGATTCAATAAATAAGAGAGCACAAATGAAATTGATCAATTAACTTTGCCAATAATTGCCCACAAGAAAATAATATGTAATCAAAAAAAACGCTAGAATTAAGCTTTGCCGCATACTGACTTTCAACTATTTGATCTTTGAAAACATCTGGTAATAGATACAATTTAAAAACACACATACATAGATAAATACTGAATAATTATTAAGTTTTCCTTTTATTGACTGAAGTGTCCTCCAAAGTGGCTAATTTATAGACTTGTAAAGATTTTTTTTTTTAAGTGGGAGAACATCTTATTGTTAAAGAATAATTAATAATGCAAATAACTGAAAATTTATTTCAAGAAAGCATCATTTCTTGTGATTTTTCTCTTAAATGGTAAACTTCTGATTGAGTCATTCATGTTACTGTTGGTTGAAGTTTATAATTTTTCCTATTAAAACAGCTTTTCAGGAAATTAAACTTCAAATCCACTAAATGTTGTAGATCTTTATAATAGCAATAAGATTTTTCTTCCAAAGTTTTATTTTTGGTAATGTTCAATGTTAACAGCTTGTGTGAGATTATGGACACTTACACAAAATGGGAGATGGATGTGTTTGTGCTGAGCAGTTCTGAAGTCTTCATTTCATATTGCCAAGCCACTACAGCAAGATGAATAGATGGGTGAAGAGGTGGTAGAGGGAAGAGCTGACATAGCAGAAGTTGTCCCAATGATCACCTACCTACCCACCCAAACAAGCAGACAAAGCCCAGAATAAACATCTACGTATAATATGTGAAACAGGGTTTGCATTATTTCTTTATGTGGCTTTTCTTTTATCATATTGCCTTGTGAACTTGCAGCAGACCCTTTCCAGGATTCTAATAGTCATAAATCTTACTTATTATAAAACGCAGATTGTGTGTGTGTGTGTGTGTTTGTGTGTGTTTGTGTGTGTGTGTGTGTGTGTGTGTGTGTGTGTGTGTTTGTCTGTACGTTTATATATTGGATTGGATTTCCTACATTTTTCAACCGATTCCTACAAAACTTCACAGGACTACGTAAAATTACCTTGCGGTGGTTCTAACAGCGCCAAAAATTGGAAAAACACAATTGTTTTTGCACGAAATCAATTTGAAAACATGATTAAGAGGCATCACGAGAATGAAAGGGGGACAACTCATATTGAGTTATACTTATTATAAAACCCAGGTTGTTTGTGTGTGTGTGTGTTCATTTATATATGGGATCGGATTTCCTACATTTTTCAACAGATTCCAACAAAACTTCACTTTTGTTTTGGCAGGTAGTGTTTCTTATTGTCTTGCATACTTTTTTCTTTATTTTTACATTCAGAATGCTTTAAAAATTCCATTTACAAGACAATTGTTTATAATAAAATTCTATTCAATCGGTAGACTCATAGTGATTGAAAACAATGTTTTTGTTTGAGTTTGGGTTTGACCAATTCGTAAAAAAAAAAAAAAAATAATTAAGACATGCGTGTCCGTCAACCTTAAACAATAATCTTTGTTAATTTTATTTTTCAGTCTTTATGATGGTCGATACTTGATCTATCTCTTACTGTTACATCCCCGGTCAACGCCAGGCTCTACTGCTAGTCTAGTTATAAAAATATGCACTCTCCAGCAGAATTCAAACCTGCATCCTCTAGATTTCACCACATTCTCTAGATATTCAGGCTGATAGATATAAATAAATAAAGACATTATTTAATAATAAAAACAGAGCATCTACTAAAATATGAGTATCCATTAAAAATAACATTTAAACAAATAAATTAAAAATATGTTGGCTTTTATCCATTTCCTAAAAATTGTCTTTATTTAGGTTATATATATATATATATATATATATATATAAAAGGTTAGGAAAGAAACACTCATCAATACTGGAAAGAGCAATAACAGTTACTGGATTTAGGAAACCTATTTTCTTGAATAAATTTTTTAAATAGAAATATCACTAGCTTCTTGGTCAATTAATGCCAAATGTTTCCTTATAAGAAAACACCTAATACTACCATTAAAACCTGTTATGCTATATTACGTTATTTTATATCACACAAACCATGATCACTCTTCAAATCTTGTGAAGAATAACAATTCTTTTCAGTGACGTGTATCAAGAGAGCACTTCAAAACAGTAAACAAGATTTGATGGAAAAATCATGAAATATATTTTTCAACCAATCAAAATACAAGGTTGATGGCCCAGTTTTTGAAATCTTTTTTCTGGAGCCAATCAAAATCTTTAATAGTTTGATCAAGCTAACACCAAAGCTACTCATATCATTAGACCTATAATGAAATACATCAACACTATAAATCCAATACCGTGATTGAATCAATGGAATAATCACTCAGAGTTGCTTATCAACTCAACACTGCACATAAACTGTTGATGATACCCAACTTTATGATTACATGAACTTACCGTATTAATACAATCTATTATCATTCCTTATCTGTACAAACAATATTAAAATTCGACAAAGAATGTTATTCTTAGTAATGAACACACAAATATGTTATGGATGAAGTAAACTCTGTACAGATAAACACTTCAGCCTTTTCTATGAGAGAAAATAAATTCCTTTTAGTAAATTTTATTACCTATTCAATCTTATCATTTCCTATTGTTGACACATAATAGCATTGTCTCTTTTGAATGTCATAGTTCATAACTTGAATCCTCACATTTCTTTTATCATTAGCATCAAACAATGCATAATGAAGCATAATGCCATGATGAAAAGGGCATTTATACCTATAATACACAGACAACTTGTTACACATATTTACTTGATGGTGTACAAGTGACTGTTGAAAAGTTTTCAGCCTGACTATCTAAAATCTGACAAAATAATCATTCATCAGGATTTTTTTAAAGGCTTCTTGATCAGGCTAAGAACTTTTCAAGACATCTCTCTCTCTCTCATATACACACGTCTGTCTGTGTGCATGTGTATGTATGTGTAATTCAGCACTCACTTGTATGAGTTTATTTTATTTTTATTGAAGTTCACCCAGTACAAAGCTCAAGAGCCACTCATGGTAGAAGATTAAAGAATAAGGCGTATGATATGAATATAAGTAGAAGGAAAGACTATTAAGATAAGAAATATAGATAGTGACTGACTCTTGATTCAAAGAGGTTAAGTTTATAATATTTGGGGAAGCATACACTTGAGAGTTTGTTTTGCAAAGTAGCAGTTTTTGGGAAAAAGCTATGTTCCTCCTTACAAATGGAATATGGAGGAAAACTAGGTGATTCACCTCCATGGATGTAACATGGTGAATCCTTGCTGTAAAGGTCTGAATTAGTGGGACAAAAGAGCAGACTCATCTGTGTATGATATGAATATAAGTAGAAGAAAAGACTATTAGGATAAGAAGGATAGATAGTGACTGAACCTTGACTCAAAGTAGCAGTTTTCAGAAAAAAGCTGTGTTCCTCCTTTCAAATGGAATATGGAGGAAATGTGGGTAATTCAACTCTATGGATGTAACATGGTGAATCCTTGCTGTAAAGGTCTGAATTGGTGGGACAAAATAGTGCAGCTGATCTAAATATTTGCCATAGAAATAGCAACAGTATACATGCTGCATCTGTAGGAATGAAGCTGCAGAATGAAAAATAAAATTCCCTACAAGACTGCCTAGATGATTTTTCAACTTTTTTCCAATGAAGAAGAAGCAGCAATATTCCATTTTTGGTCTAATCTGACTCTTGTAAAGCTGAAGGAATCAGGTACTTTTTGAAGTGGTATAAGGAGCTGATCTTTTTCCCTTTAGTTATGGATCATATATATGAGTTACACTTTAGGTTTGGGGTGATGTTGGATCCAAATAGATGTTCAAAGCATGGCACCTGAGGATTCCACCATTTATTGCGGCAAGAGAAATCTCAGGATCCAATCAGTGATGATGTAATGATACTAGCTTGGTTTTAGAGATATTGAAAGTTACAAACCAGTATTTTCCTTTGAACTATTGAACTAAGTCAACAGAGGGAACAACTCTCAGGTTCTGAATGTTTTCATTTTTACATGTGTTTCCATAAACAGTAGTATCCTCTGCATAGATGTTTAATAATAATCTGAGACACACAGGTATTTCATACTTAAGGGACAATGTACTTAATCTTCTTTAATCCAAATATCATAAAAGTTAACTTTCATATCAGTCACACATATAAAGATTATCATGCTGTTTGCCTCGGGGTTCTTGATAGGCTCCAGAAGCGGATATGCAATATGGTTGGCCCTGCCCTGGCGTCTCGTCTACAGTCACTTTCTCACAGACGCACCGTCGCCTCCCTCTGTCTGTTCTACAAATACTTTCATGGAAATTGCTCCGAGGAGCTGCATTCGCTGGTTCCCAGACTTCATGAGTTCAAGCGCCCTATGAGGCTGGCATCCCGCTCTCACCCCTTCACTGTCGAAACTCCTAAATGTAGCCGTCTCTTCTACTCTAATAGCTTCATGTCTCGCACCTCTCGCCTGTGGAACTCTCTTCCCTTCTCCTGTTTCCCTGTGAGTTATAATCTCCAGCTATTCAAGTGTAATGTCAATCGACATCTCCAGTTGCCTTAATCTATCTAATACCCTCATCCTTTCTTCTATCACTCCTATCTGATCTTCCTATTTTCTGTAACCCCTTACGTCCTAGTGGCTTCCCGCCTTGCTTGGGGTGAAATGCTTAAAAAAAAAAAAAAAAAAAAAAAAATTGTCATAGGGTTATAAGTAAGATCAGTCAGTTATATTCCATGCATGATACATGCTTAGGCAATCATATACCTTTCAATACATGACTAACGAGGCAAATTTTTCCTGCAGTAGGTTACCATTTCTTTTTCTTTCTGCAGTAAACCAGTTGCCAAGCATCCATGTAAACGTTTACCTGCTATTTACCTATAGCTGGTAGGGAGTAGAAGAGGATTCATACCTTTTCCCAAGGGTATTAGCACATATGTAATGGATTTGGCTGGAATTCAAACTTGGCTCTCCAATTCCTCAATCCGAGCTGCTATCCATTATATAAATATATAAAACCAGTGTAAAAACCCTTACAAATTAGTGACTGACATTTTTGAGAAAATTACAATTTTGTGAGCTATCCTTTTTATTCCTGTTATATTATCATTGAAACCACACCTAAAAATGTTGACCAACTTGTGTATAATATACATACCATGATATATTATATAACATTATATCTCAAATTTAAACCAAAAAAGTATTACTAAATAATCAACTTTCCCCTTCAAGTAACATTAAGTTTAAGTGAGAGTAATTAAGAGCTAAGCTTATGACAGGCTACTGAATCATTTTGCCAAGAAGACAACCTCCTCCTTAAATTTTGATGTTTCATTATTTGGTTAGATTTTAGGATATGACTTTTCAGTACACCCTCAGATATATGTATTGAAAATAAAGTATATGCTTTCATTGTGTGTATAAGTATATATTCACAGGATTCTGTTATAATTAAAAAAAGAAATTATCAATATCCAAGATCAGATCAAATTTTGGGACTGATTCTATAAAAAGAAAACCACATATCAATTTGGCATTTTTTTCTTTTTTGAACTTCTCCCCTACTGAAGTCATACATTTTATCCAGTGTTGTTCCCAATGATGGAAACATTCCTGGAACTCCTTTTTTGGGATAGCAAGCAGTTGCATTGCTGCATTCTCTTGGATTTCCTCAATGTCTTGAAATCTTGTTCTTTTTAAGGGGGATTTGATATTTGGAAAGGGGAAAAAGTTGTAAGAGGCAAGATCTGGGGAATATGGTGTTTGTCAGACTGGGGAAATGTTGGGTTTGACCAAAAACTACTGCACAAGATGAAACCTCTGTGGTTTGGTGAGACGATCACACTCAATCCATTTTTTCCTTCCAAGCACTGCCATAAACAACGTAAGTGGGTGAAAACATAATAACTTAGTGTGTTATCCACGACAGAATTCAAGGTCAATTTATGCTAAGTGGGTTCACTCTGTGTACTTCAGCTGCATTACCAACAGTCCCAATATTTTATATTTTTTTATCAGACCTCATATATATATATATATATATATATATATATATATATATATATATATGTGAAAATATATAGAAAATAGGAAGGAACTGGTTAGGTAAATAATCCAAAGTTCCTTAGTATTTTAGTTATTATTTTTAAAAAATAGTGCTCGATACAAAAGTAGAGCATAAATATAATTATTTATTTAAAAATATGATTCCAACTCGCGACATAAGAGGTCTCATGTTTCAAAACAAGAGCCGAAAATTTCAATATAATTATTTGAAATAAATTGAGTTAAAGTAAGCTCTGTTCCATCTTCAAGTGAAAAATTTTGCTTGAAGATGGAATAGAGCTTACTTTAACTCAATTTAATTCAAATAATTATATTGAAGTTTTTGGCTCTTGTTTTGAAACATGAGACCTCTTATGTCACGAGTTGGAATCATATTTTTAAATAAATATATATATATAAATATATATATATATATATGATGGGCTCTACCATTGCTTGTGACACTTCAATCACACTAGTGATCTGCATGCAAGTCCACATATTGCACAATAGCAAGGATCTTGAGATATAGCAATAGAAACATTTGCTGATGTTATTTATTGATGATGAGCTGGTCAATATGACTGATTTCAAAATTTTTTATACCACTCTGGCACAAATATCTCCAGTTATTTCTATCTAGGGCAACTTGCTTCAAGTTAGTATGAGGCACATTGACAGCTGAGAGGTTACTCTTTAACATGTTTTTACACCTGAGCCATAATTATCCAAACATTCTTTTGTTTACTGTCAAGCTGGCTATACATGAGGTCCTTAGGTAATCTATCATCACTCATCCTTGCAGCATTACCAGCCCAGTGAAGTTGCGACTACATCGGTATGGTCTCAGTTGCACCAATGTTTTCATTTTCTGAGAAGATCAGCATTGGACACCCTTTCATCAAAAGTATAGTCATAAATCGTGTGGAGACAACTTTTGTGGTAGACAATGAGCTGATTAATATGGGACCTATATGGGGTCCACGATTCTGACCCATACAACAGTGTGGTCAAAATATTGTGCTGTTTCGACCACACTGTTGTATGTCCCCTATATATATATATATATATATATATATATATATATAATGAGGATTATGTAAAACAAAGAAATTATGTAAAACAAAGTATAATATTTTTCTCAATAAACTTTCAACAACCAAAAACGTTTCATGCACCCCCCTCTTCTTTAATATACATACTTTTTCGTTGGAACCACCAACATATTTCTTTTTATATATATATATATACATACCCCATCACTTTTATGAGGGTTCAGTTCTTGACCCCAACAGCCCATATATATTTGATTATAGTGGCGTAGGCTGGTGTAAAAGCAACAACACTTTTTGGAAGATCCAAATGCAGAGAACTGGTGCACAGTATGCCCCAAACAAGACTCCATAAGTTTTTAGTTTTCAGAGTTCGCCATCTCCTAAACCATTTGCCAGCCAAGTCCACAGTCTGTCTTACAATTTACCCATAGCTGGTGGCAGGGGAGAACATATGGATTCATACCTTTCCCAAGTGTATTATCACATGTTAATGTAATCAACTTGTTTGGGATTTGGGATTTGAACTCAGCTGTCTGATTCCTGAATCTGATCTGTTATCCATTACTCCAATCCAATGTGCCTCGATATATATATATATATATATATATATATATATATATATATATATGTAAGCAAATATATGGATATAAATCTGACAGTATGAAAAAAAAATACAGAAAAAAAACAAAATTCTGAATATGCATTATTAATGTTAAAATAAAGTCGACGTTGGACGTTTCGGTCTATTTAAGACCATCTTCATGTTACATTTTCATTTTAAACAAATTAACATTATGTTTAAATAACAATTTAACACAAAAGACTTAAATAGACAAAAGTCCCCAACTAATTTTAACAGATAAATGCATATTCAGAATTTTATTTTTTTCTTGTATTTTTTTTCATATATATATATATATATATATATATATATATATATATATATATATATATATATATAGTAAATTAATTACAGTAGAAAGTTAAAAGACTGATCTCCCAACTTCAAGCCTCATAATTTTATTATGTAATGCATATTAAACTAGAAATGATATCTCTTAATAAATCCAGTTGATTTATCTTGCTTCTGAAATTGAGAGATAAGTCTTTGAACATTTTATTCTAATTTATTTACTATTAATGCTTTATTTCTATATTACTTTCTGTTACTTTACTAATAAAGACTGCTTTCCTTAAAAGTGTTATCTTCCAGTAATACACTGGTTGACATTATTTTTTGTGAAAACTGACTTTGTTATTATTATTATTACTACACACATTATATATATATATATATATATATTTTTAATGGAGTCTTTATCTGACATTATTTCTTTATTAATATATATGTTATTTTTGTGGGTACATGTACCCACTAAAAATTACATTTGTAGTAAGAACAAATATGTATAAAAATATATACATAAAAGCACAGATACTTGTGTTTGTGTGCATGTATCTTTTTATGTGGATGTATATATATATATATATATATATATATATATATATATATATATATATATATATATATATATATATATATATATATATATGTGTGTGTGTGTGTGAGTATACATCTATATATGTCTGAGTGCATGAATGTAAGTATATGTATGAAAATTCAAACAACAATAGATAAAATTTAACTATAAACATATAATTATTGCCCTAATACTTAAGATACCACCAAATCAAATGAGAAAAAATGAAATAAATAGCAAGTGAAGACATACATAAATATTTACCTTAACATTTAAGCATTAAAAAAGTAAGAACTTATTTAAGTTAAAAAATGAAATACAGCTACATTTTTCAAACTTAAGAAAGCTCTAGAATGCTCAATATTTAATAAAAGCAGAGACTGTCTGAAAAACCGGATGTTGATTTACATAGCTCTGTCACTCAAAATTGAAAGAGAGAGGAAAAGATATAAAACCAGTAAGAAGAGATTATAAGAAAGATAAGAAAAATGTTGAAAAACAGAAATAATCTCAACATTCTACAAATACACGCGAGTGGACGCTTGCACACACTCATGTAAACGTTTACGTGGATGCTTGCACATGCCCGTGTACACACACACACACACAATGAAAAACAATCAACATTGTATCAATGAAAAGTGCACAAATTATTTTTCGATGCAGTATCCTCTGATGAGTGGATTTTGCGATTGCTGTCTACAAAATGCTAGAGTGGGGATGCTGAAGGCAACATCAACTCAGTGAGGGTTTTCAAACTGTAGGTCAAAACCCTTCAGTGGGTCATGAGATAAATAAAATGGATTGTGACAAAAGTGTAAGAAAGAAAAAAAAACAAAAATAGGCAGTTGAGAGCAAGGTGCAGAATATAAACAACTCTTAATATTGTACAACATTCATAAATCATTGCTAGTTTTTCACAGAAATAAGATCACATTATATTTTATTTTTTTTTAAAAATATAATTATGTATAGAGTCTATTCTCATCGAGTTTATGTATCTTGTTTGGCAAACTTGTTGTGGATTATTTATTTTACCTTTGTGTCAGAATTTGTTCTAAAAGTAATAAATTTATATTCATACAAATAGATAATACAAACAAATAGATACATGGAAATACAATATGTGTGGATTATAAGAAATATACATATAAACTATCGATGCTAAATAAATGAACCTAGCAAACAGAGTTTGTTTTTGATTTATTACATGCAGGTATCAGAACACAAAATGTGGTTCTTGCTGTGGTTTGAAGTAAAAAAGTTTGAAAAACGCAAAAGCTAAGTGACAAATTTTATGTTTTATATTTGTATTAATCCTATATATATATATAAGGGAAAAAAAATTTTACTTAAAAAATATTTAAATATAAAATTTTTTAAAAATCGTAATATAAATATACACTTGATATAGAAATTAATTTTACTAACTGTAGGTAACTCTAATACATTTACTTCAATTAAATGAAATATAGTCTATAAAAACTAATAATGAATATATTTTAAAGTTGTAATTAAAATTGTAGTTCATTAAAATGAATTCTAACCTAAACTTCTTTTAAATTGTAATTAAATAAATAAAGTTTACTAAATCAGAGAAATGAATTAGCTATTTTTGCTGTAAAGAAAAAAAATTTTATTTAAAAATATTTAAATATAAAATTTTTAAAAAAATCGTAATATAAATATACTTGATATAGAAAAATAATTTTACTGACTGTAACTCTATTTACTTCTATTAAATGAAATATAGTCTATAAAAACTACTAATGAAAAAAAAAGTTGTAATTAAAATTGTAGTACATTAAAATGAATTCTAACCTAAACTTCTTTTAAACTGTAATTAAATAAATAAATAAAGTTTACTAAATCAGGCAAATGAAAATTTTACTTTAGTAATATTTAAATATAAAATTTTAAAAATCGTAATATACTTGATGTGATAATAATTCTACAAACTGTAAGGGATTCTAATTACATTTGTTCTTGAAAGAATTATAGTATAATAAAAATTAAAAGTAAAAATATTTCAAATCATAGTTAAATAAAAAGTATTCTTACCTAAACAACCCCCCCAAAAATCTTTAAATTTTCGAAGAAAAAAATGCTGTAAGAATTTTAGCCGTTAACAATATAATTTTAAAAAAATCCAGACGACACGCTTTTAACGGATGTTAGATTTCATTGAAAAATACATCCCTACCTACTACCAAAACGTAGCAATAACTGATACATTAAAATATTGACATATTGAACACCCAGACACCCCTGTATAGCAAAATAGATTTATCTGTAACCTTGGAAACATGAATTTTGTTTTAGCTATGTATTTAAAACCCAGTAATTTTAAAAGTTACTCCAAAATTCGCTTGAGGATGAAATGGAACTAATGTCTTTAATTTAATCACAAAATTAAATTCGGGGCTTTTAGCTTCCATTTTTGAAACATGGTTAGAACTGTGTAGCGAAAAAAAACATATTTTAAATCAATTAATTTATATATATATATATATATATATATATATATATATTCGTTACTTAAATGTTATTTTTACTGGATATGCATAGTTGAGTAGACCCTCTGTTTTTATTTGTTTTAATGTTTTTTAGACAGTATATTATTGTTGATATATACTACATATGTATCATCTAAATATACTCTTAAAAAAAAAATGAGGCATCTATTTAAATATGGGTATACACTAAAAATAATAAAGTGATAAAAGTTTGTCAGATTAATAAATAAAAAAATCCATTACTGCTTTTTATATATATATATATATATATATATATATATATATACTTGTACACACACTCATTACTGCTTTATATATATATATATATATATATATATATATATATATATATATATATGTGTGTGTGTGTGTGTGTGTAGACACAAATTTGTACACACACTCATTCATTTGTGTACACAGGCACACATTCTCCAGAGCGGTTCATTTAAACCTCACTAAGTATTAAGTTACTTGATCTTAATGCAAAGTAATTTTGTCTCCTTGAACCTACCTGAAATGTCTCTTGAGTGCTTTTTAATGTATCAGATTTGATGAAAACAATCCTCAAAGCATTTTTTGTCAACATTCAATAAATCTATGGATAATTTTCTTTCAAATCAATGTGCAGTAAAACTAGATGTTCTAAACTTCTACTTACAGACATACAATGGATGTTCAACAATCAGAAAGCTGAGGTAGCTTCTTGCATCTCTTAAAAATACAAGTCTATAATGATCCCTAATCTTTTGAGTAATTAATAAATTTCTGTTCTATTTCTTCTTTTATGTGCTGTGTCTCTTCAGAACATTAATGATCATGGCTCTCCACAATTTTCTGTCCATTACAGCTGTTAATAACTTTCTATTTTTATTTTTTTTTCTCCTAAAGCCTGTTCTACCATTCATTTATTCAAACTCACTAGATAGGTTGTGCATTGTTTTCCTTTGACTCTCTTGATTCAATCTGTTTTATAAGAACCAAATTTTTTTTATTTAATTTTTATTATTTGATAATTATATTCAGTATTTGTTAAAAAGGTTAATGCAAGTAAAAGCTTTAGATGTTTTTGTCATGTTGCGTTCATCTTGTGCTATAAAAAGTTTCCTTTTTCAAACAAGTTTATCTCTTTTGAAAAATATGCCATAAACACTTATGTATAAGCCTACTTTATATATACTGTGAACCTAGCCACAATTTCTGTCATGAACAGAAATAAATATATGTATACTGTGAACCTTGAATTATTTTGTGGTAAAACTGATTTTTTCATATAGCTTGTGCATAATGTTATAGACAAGCGTATGGTTGCAAGAAAGAAATACGACAACAGTAGAAATAGATTTACGTGGTTTATTTCAACAGGAACGTGAGGGTTTGGGACAGCTATCTTGTGGTAAAGTTCATAAGCCGGTTTCTGGTCTAGGTCAACCTCTCATAGTAGTTCACACATGTTGACGGTGGTTGACGCTCTCCTGTTGACAGCTGCTGAATGTGACTGGTCTCTATCCTGGGCACCTGTGGACTGCCCATTGAACTTCCGTGTGACCCCTTTTATAGCATTTTTTTATGGCTTAACAGGCTCGAGAAATGAAGTGAGTATAATTAGGAGGGAAGCATTTTTATTGGACGAAAAATAGAGCACTTTAAATATTATTTTATTTTTCGACCGGAACACGTGTGTCGGGAACATTTGTAAAGAAAGATAATGGTCATTTTGTGACGGGGCTTTGTCCCGTTCACATCCGGTTCTCGCTCTTGAATATTTGCCTGTAAATCAGCCGAGATATGTCTTATTTTATTTTATAACAGTAATGTGGCCCCAGCTTCTGAGTAATACTAGCAGGTCTATCGTTAAATATTGCAGCACTGAGACATATTTCATAGCAAATAAATGGTCTTCATTTTTTTTGTACAAAGCTACCCCAAAATGATGAGAAAAGCATCTTACTGTAAAATACCTTTTAGGAAGATTTAGATACCATACTTTTGTTTTTGTTCATGCTTGTGTCGTTAAGGTTAGCCAAAGGTACTGTGAGAATGTAGGCCTACTAGGTAGGCTACAGTCATCGAAAATGCAGGATTTTTAACTTCTTCAAAAATATTACCTATGTTGAGTATGACCCCTTAATTTTTGCGAAAAAACTAATCATAAAAACTTTCTCTATACTCAAGTATATACAGCATTGTAAATGCAAGTTGAAATTAATTTTCGAATATTCTTAAAATTAGTTTCTGTGTTCTTTTGTCCATGCAATGTGACATGGTAGTCACTCAAATTATATGTAACGTACTATGAGGGCATTAGGCCTGCACCCTGCCAAGAACACTTCAATCTCCCTACCAAAAGACAGAATTTTGACTAAACAGGGTACTACACCATTATTACATAAGATAAAAAGATGCCTACTACTTTCTTATGGGAATTTATATAGTTGATGAAAAAGGAACAGTTTTATTTTAATGGTCACTTCTAGTTGGAGAAAACACTTGGCTCAGTTGACATAACTTAAATATAAAATAAATGAGCTCAGTGATAACATGATGTTGTATTATGATGTAAACCTAAAAGATTAATACAAAAGTGGACAGCTGATATTATTAAAACTTCAAATAGTCAGTCAGGTTGATCTTAAATTCTGTAATATATTCAGCTTGACCAAAAATGGTTATGGATGATGTAATCAAAGGTTCAGTCCTTCATATTTGATAAAATTACAAAAGACAACATATGACCAACTAAGTATATGTTGTTAGTTATACAAAGTACATGTAATCAGACACTGATAAAAATTTGACTATGCAGCATTTACTGCAGACTTCATAATCAAGTCCTTCTTTCCTGTCCTTTTGTATTATTTGAAGTGGTCAGAGGATTTGAAATATGTCTATAGTCAGTAGCTTGAAAATAAGTGAAGTCTATCAGTCATTGAATAAAGCAAGTTTTGTTATATTTTTCTTTTACTATCCTCACCACAGAAAATCACTAGCCACATATATTTGGATATCACATGGAGTCAGCTTTTTTATTTGTCTTTAGCTATCTGATATTCAGTTTAATATAGTGAAAATAGAATAAATAGTTGTGCCATCAGCATAAATACCAAGTTGAAAACTGATGGCATCAGAAAGGTTGTTGATGAAAATTAGGAATAATGTATGTCCAGGATAGAGCCTGAAGTGACATCTGTATTAATTCAAAAAGATCTAGAAGAGTGGCCATTCAAGATAACTTTCATTTCGCGATTTGATTGAATCAGATAAAAAATTTTCTCAAAATACCCTGATCTTTTAATTTGTGAAGAAGACCAGCATTTCAAATGCCTTTGAGATATCGAAAGCAACAGCTTAGGTTTTACTATTCTTATCTAAAGCTTGATAGACTATTTCAGTGATAATTGTTAATACATCAGCAGTTGATGAAGCGAAAGTCATATATTGCTTGTCTTAAAGAAGACTCTATGAGGTTAAGTGCTTAACCCGTTTAGAGTTGATTAAAGCTGAACAATTCCTTCTTTGTCACTTCTAAACATGGGTGATCATGGCTCTTTACAACTTCCTGTCTTTTTTAGATCTTAGTAAGGGTTGACTTTTCACCATTTTTCCCAGTCCTGTTCTGACATTCATTTATACAAGTTGTTAGGTATGTTACTCGCTGCTTTCCTTTATCACTCTTGCCTTAAGTATATCTTGTGAGTGTCAAATTCTCTATGCCCTCTTTCCTCATTATATATCCTATAACTTTCAACTATTTTTTTCTGATTCTAAGTGAAAGTGTCTTTTGATTTGCATTTTCCTTAAAACTTATTCATTACGCATATGTTCAGTCCATGGTATTCTCAGTATCTTTCTGTAGAACCAGATTGATTCATTCATTTTCTACAGCTTATCAACCCATTACAAGTTATCTAAAGCCAGAAATTATTTTTAGATTTTAAAATTTTTTTTAAAGAGAAAATAATGATATAGTAGTAAAAGTCTTACTAATTAATCCATAGCTGGAGGGGTGATAAAGTTGATTCAAGGGTATTTGTGCATAAGTGAATATAACAAAATGTTATATTCCGTGCTAATAGGAATATATAGTTGAAAAACACGGTGGATGAAATAAGTAAAGGTTTATTGTAAAAAACCAGTACAATAAGAATAAAGGTAACAGTTATGCACAAAGTCATCACAAGTCAATCCAGTAGTGAGTGCTACTATTGGAAGGTTGGTAGTTCTCGTATAAGTCTGAGTCATACTCAACAGCTAGGCTCTGTAGTCAGTTGACTTACAGATACTTATAGGCAGTTACTATCTATAGTGTAGTCACTAATGGGGGTGACAGGTTATTCTATTACATTACAAAACCAATGAGATAGAAATTATTTTCTTCCTTCTTCTTCTTCCTTTTCTTTACATCATGTAATTTCAGGACATTGGCATTCATGGCTCTCCACAACTTCCTGTTCTTTGTAGCTCTTAATATCTCTCCTAAACCTTGTTCTGCCATCTATTTACTCAAGCTTGCTAGGTAGGTTATACATTGTTTTCCTTTGACCTACTTGCTTTCAATCTGTCCTATGAGTATCAAATTTTCCTAGCCCTCTTTCCACATTATGTGCTCTAGAAATTTCAACCTTTTCCTCATAATGTTAATTATGAACATCCTAATTTGTTTCCATCTTTGTCATTGGTCACATTGTCCATCCACTGTATTCTCAGTATCCTTCTGTAAAACTGTTGTAATCTAGAAAAGGTTACTGAATGAGGAATAGCCAAAACAAAGGTTGGAAATGAAATGGTAATCTTTATAATATCAACAAAATACAATACTTGCCAGCAGCATGAAGTAGATAAACCACTGCTAGGGGTGGACTACTTAGACATCATATTACCCCCACTTACAGTCGTGACATACCTATCAATGTTCATAGGTACAGTATATAACAGAAACCATATTTATGTTGCTTCAGGTCTCTTCTTCATCTGTGAGGAGATTGTCCAGTATTCACTGCCATATAGGAGGATTGATATTATGCAACAGTTGAGTACTCTTTTCTTTGTTTCTAAAAATTTTTCTATTTCTTAATACTTTACTTAGCTTTTGGGAGGCATTTTTCACTTGCCTAATACACAATCAGATTTCATTGTCACACTTACTGCCATGTGAACTCAGAGTAGTTTGACCTATTAAGAGTCAATCGCATTACCACTGGCAACCAAATAAGATAATTTGTTTTCTTCTTAGTTGAAAATTTGATCTACCACCCTTATGTTAATTCCACTAGATATATCATTTTTCCTCTTATTCCTAGCCATGGAGTGAGGATTACTTAGAGTATTTTTTCACACTTTGTCATTTATTTGCCTAAAGAAAATAAATCTATAATTTAAAAGTGTTTCTCTGTTTTTCTCCTCCAGTTATTAAAAAAAAAAAATTAGGAGCAACCAACATCTTTTATTTCACTTGGATTTCCTTCTCAAAGGAGTTTTATAATGCTTTCTTTTGTTTCAATTAACAGCTCTCTTGTTGAGCCATGTTTCCTTTCAATTATTCAAATGTAACAGTTGCAAGTTCCCTCTTTTAACTGTAGATTAATTTGTATATTTTGACTTCTGCAGGTATTTGTTTTAAAAATTCAAAAGTGGATTTCCCAATGTTTTCCGCAATATTGAGTGATTCAATAATTGTTTCCTCTACTCAAATTGCAAAAAATATGCCATTAATTTAAATAATTTAATCTAATTAGGGAACTACTTAGATTTATGATTCATCAAAAACAGGGAGGAATTTTCTTGAATTAACATTAATTAGACCTTCTCTGCCTACAACATTTGTCAGAACTGAAAAATATTGATGTTTTAACATTTTGGAAGTGGGGTTCCTGTTCATAGCATAAATACAGTATTAAAGTTGTTACAAGATGAGATGTTGCCCTGCTTTGATAAACGGAAGTTACCATCACGAGTCCCCAACTCGAAATGAAAACTGCACGTCTACGCATAGGCTTGACGCAGATACTTCCGTTTGGGATAAACTAAAAAAAAAATGAAAGAATTAAATCAACCAATCGGACTGTCTCCCGCATAGTCAAAAAATTGCCATTTGGAGCCGATAGGCATGTATAAGTTCAACACGGAAAAGTCAAAAAGGGGTCCCATTCAACTGACACACTGGCCCGGCGACGAACGAAGCATGTGACTGCTGCTGCTAATGAACTCTCGTCCGACGCTTTGTCAAAGGGTACCTTTCCCCTTCCATAAGTCAAGTTAACTCCACGAACTTTACTTGCCACTACTATAGATACTCAACTTCTTAAATACGAACCTTTTTCTTGTTCTTATTTTCCTCACTAGAAAGACTATAAAATATATCTACAGTCTTTCTTGTTCTTTCGATTCTGAATTTCATTGTTTGCAACCAAACGCAGTATTTCGCCCACATTGTTTTCACATCGCCCTCGTAACTAAATACGGAATATAACAAAGTTATTCAATATTTTTTCAAGAGTTGTCTGTATTTTGTTTTTACTTACAAATCTCAAGTTTAAAACTTTTCTTAGGTTGATAACTGCATGCTACTGACATTGAATTTTTCCCCAGTTCCTAATATTTGCACACTCTTTTCTATACTTCTTAACATCTCTATTTACATTATTCAGACTATTGTTCTCATCTTTGTCACCATATTTATTACAACATTTCAGCCATTGTACGCTCCGGCCTTCTTCAGGTGGTTGGAATATTGAACTGAACCCTTTATTTTGCTCACTGGGGTAGACTGTTTTAGTTCCATGTGCTATGTCTAATGGATGTCAGTTATCAGTTATCCCCTGCTTAAGTCCCTTTCCAAGTTCTCCACTGCCTTAACCAGGTATTGAACTCACAGTCTTTGAGTCCTGTCACTGGATCTAACCAATGCCTTTATCCACTGTGCCATGTGTCCTCAAGGTTAAGGCAGTGGAGAACTTGGAGAGGTGAATTAACAGGAGATAACTGATAACTAGACATCCATTAGACATGGCACGTAGAACTAAAACAGCCTACCCCAGTGAGAAAAATAAAGGGTTCAGTTCGACATTCCAACCACCTGAAGAAGGCTGGAGCATACAATGGCCAAAATGTTGTAATAAATTGGGCGACAAAGATGAGGACAATAGTCTGAATAATGTAAATAGTGTACATAATACCTCATCTCAGAAATATAGACAAATTCTAACATCTCTGTTTAAAATGTTGAACTTTTATTTACAATTTTTTCCTTTAATAAGAGTAGGGAGGTTTGTCTATCATCCGGTTCTCACTCCTTCGAACAGCAGTAAAGGTTTATTACTTGTTTCCTGTTTAGGATTGGATTCTCTCCAAAGTTTTTTTCTTCTCTTTTACTTCCAGTGGTCCCTCTCACTTGGGGTGGTACCTCTGATTCTGTAACCCGCATGAGCTTCATACAGGGTCAACGTCATTGTAGTTGCACACTCTTTTCTTTGTTAGTAGTTGTTTTAATAATGTTTTAGCTTTTCCTGGGCAACCACAAAAATACTAGTCCAGATAATTCACAATGAAAATACTAGTCCAAATAATTTGTCAAATAATTAAAAAGCTTCATTTCAGAATTTTAGATGATACAGTGTAACCCGGATATAAGAGAGTTGTCGGGATATTTCTCTTATATCCGGGTTTCGTCTATTTTATATACATTAACACAGGCTCTAATTTGGGACCAGAGAAAATCTCTCTTATATCCGGGTTTCTCTTATATCCGGGTTTGGTCTGTTTTATATACATTAACACAGGCTCTAATTTGGGACCAGAGAAAATCTCTCTTATATCCGGGTTTCTCTTATATCCGTGTCTCTTATATCCGGGTTACACTGTATAAAAATAATTATTTCAAAATGTAGATTCCCTATTCTATATGCCTATGTCTTTTTTTATAAATACTTTCATGATAATTGTTCTGATAAACTTAATTCTATGGTACCTAGACTTCATGAATTTCAGCACTGTACTAGATTTGCAGCAAGGTCTTACCATTTTACAGTTGAGATGGCTAGATATAACCCCAAGTACAATGTTAACAGTTTTTTTTTCTCACATTTGTGGAACTCTCTCCCAGCTTCTTCAAAAATTTAAATGCAATCTCAAACGTTATCTTCTGTTTTCTTATTTCTTATTATTTTGTTGTTCTCACTGTATAATAATGTTTTTCTTTTCCTTTTATTTTTCCACACTCATTAACCCCCTGTGTCATAGTGTCTTTATTGCCTTGCTTGTGGTGAAATAAAAGAAGAACAAAAAAAAAAAAAAATTTTTATGGATGAAATAATCAGTTTTAAGCAAATCTTTAAAAATATAAACCTCCTGGAGGTTTTCCAATTTAATTTTAGCTGCAAAATTTGAAAATATCTCACTCAGCAAAATGAATACATACATAAACAATACAAAGTGAATCATGTAGCAGTTTTTTATTTTATTTTTCTCAGGTCTTTGTTTTCTACAAGATTTTTATTTGGGTTTGTGCCAGTGTGGAGACAATTACATTGTCAAAATGGGCCATCCAACTTATTCACTAGACTTAGTGTCCTGAGATTTTTGGTTATTTCCAAAGTTGAAAAACACTCAGAAATGATAAAGATTTGCTAACATCACTGTCATTCAGCAACACATGTCTACATTACTGAAAGTTATTCCAGAAAACAAGTTCCAAGAATGCTTCCAGCTATGACATTATCATTTCACATAGCTTCCCAAGAAGTGTACTTTTAATGTGATAGCAACCAAAAGTAACAAGGTCAGAAAAATTTGCTTTCACAGGACCATACCATGAGTTAAATTGTCACACTTTTGTACTCTCAATTTAGATAGGGTGCTTAATTCCTTTTGTAACAATAAAAAATAAGCATGAAGTTATATTGTATATCCTATTATATAATAAGAAGAATATAACTAAAATAATATATAAAAATTATAAGAACTTAATGCATTTTGGGGCCAGCAGAACTTTGTCCCTAAAGTTTTCAATAGATAAGTACAGCTGTAATATTCAATAAATCAATAAAAAGGTCAATACAATAAGTCCATTGAACTTATATTGATTTACTGAATATTCTGTTATATATTCAGAAACATGGTTTGATAACAGAAGACCATGGTTTACATAATCAAAGGATATGTCTTTCATATTTAGTAATATTGTAGAGTAGAAATGGTAGGTCTCATTAGATAATGGGGGACTTCTGCAGGCAGACATAAGTTGCTTCATCATCCAGTGTTATATAACAGCTGAGTGGCTGGGGGTCAGATATATTTTTGTATTTGTATCTCATTAGTACAAGAATAAAGTAATTGAGAATTACAATTACCATTGCCATTGTGGTTATTTTACACGGCTATGTGTACAGAATCTGGTGAATATATGGAACTATCTTAACAAAATAAGACATGGCATCTGTACCAGGTGAAACCTTCACTTTGATTGCTCAACTTGTGCAACAAATGATAGTGCTATAAAGGGAAACTATTATGCTTCAGAGGGATGGAACCCCTAACACGACGCAAACGTCAAACACACCATAAAACAGACTGTCCTGTCATTGAACCCAATGCAATGAACAATGACTGGACATTAGACACTTGAAGTTGGTATAAGGAGATATGTAAACTTACCAACTCAGTTGAAATATGCAGCAAATTGAAAAGACATGCTCACCCAAAGTCAACAAGCTCCTTTTTGACCTTATAGGGGCTGAAACCTTAAATTTAGCTACAGAGGAAAGGTCTTTGTCACACATCTGATTCATTGTGGTAAAGGAAGTTCACAAGGCAGAGCTTTCATTCTACACGTCAGGCGGAAGGTGAGAATCATTCAAGCTCAAACCAAATTTTGCTCATTCACAGTTAATTGTCCCAACATGGAAGTCTGTGGTCACCAAGTCAACTATTTGTGCAACATGATAGCTGGGCAGATGATTGTGGAATTTGCCAACAAGGAACACCAAAGTCGAGTTGTGGCCGAGACTCTCAATCTCACCACACTTGAGCAAAAGTTTGACTGACTTGAAAATGAAGGACAAATCAGTTGTATGGTTACTAAATGATGTTAGCATGTCAACCTCATCCTACCTACAGATAGCTGGCCATGAGCACTGTGTGCTTTGACAAATCCGAAGAACAAATGTACCTGTTTCTTCTTTGTATAAGAATCCTTGTATGGGTTGCAGGAAGATATTCCACCCAGGTAGGTCAATTAGTAGGAGAGATTGCCTGGCAGCTAAACTAGGATGTTATAATTGTGAGATTAGGGGTCATGTAAAAAGGGTATGCCAGAAATCTACTAAAATTGAAATTGAAAACACAAACAGATCTACGACATGTGAGACAGTGCATGATTCATTCAATTTCTCAAACACAAGTCTGAATGTTCCCCCCACCAAGACAGAAGATCAGTTGTTTAATGTGGAGTACCCGAGAGTATACACTCAGGTCACTGGTCAAAATATTGGTCAATTTTACCCAGTCCCTGCTTGCATGAGATCCGGCACAAAGCGTGTCAGCTGGTCATGCCCATGTAGAAAACCCATTCCAGTGATGCCTAGTACCATCCCATTCATTCTGACGGAAACCAACAGGCACCTACTGGAATGATAGATACATGACCATTTCAAGTTGAGTGTATTTAATACATGACCACACCAACTCTTACAGACTATCACAGGAAAGCCATAGGACATTACTTTCATCCCTGGTGCGAGGTCATCAGTGGTCCACACACACTCCCCAAGATGCACGGTGAAGTTACCAATACTGAATGCTGCCTCCATGAGGGAAACCCATCACATGGCTCCTCATTTAATCAGGTCTCTATCATTCTGGCTCAGACAAGAAAAACAGTTCTGGATGCATGAAATGGGTACCACAGCTAACCATTTTCCCCAGTTACGTAAGATGCCACTATATTTATCACTGAATGGGGCTAGTATAGGTATCTTTATGCTCCCCAGGGATTTCACGCATCTGGGGATGGATATACCTGTTATTTGGGTGATATTACAGTGGACGTGATTCGAAAAACTTGTTGCATAGATGATATCCTCCTTTGGGATGATTTCATAGAGTTCTTGTTCTGGTACACAGTGGGAATATATAACCCATTGTGGGAAAAATGGGTTGTGTTTAAGCCTGACAAATTCATTTTGCAGAGAATGAAGTGGAGTTTGCCAGGTTCTTAATAACAGATGATGGTGTGAAACCAACAAAGAAAATGGCTAACACCATCCTTGACTTTCGTACCTCCACAAATATCATGGGTGTCAGGTCCTGGTTTGAACTGGTGAATTAGGTATCTTGTGCATTCTCACAAGCTGAGGTGATAACCCCCTTCCAGGAATTACTGCTCTTGAAGAACAAAAAATTTTATTGGGATGAATTGTACAGTATTTACATTAGTCAGACTATTGTCCTCATCTTTGTCGCCATATTTGTCACAACGTTTCGGCCGTTGTACACTCCGGCCTTCTTCAGGTGATTGGAATTTCGAACTGAACCCTTTATTTCGATCACTGGGGTAGACTGTTCTAGTTCCACGTGCCATGTTTGATGGATGTCAGTTATCAGTTATCTCCTGCTAATTTTCCTTCTGAAAGTTCTCCACTGCCTTAACTCTGGTAGGGACATGCAGTGGTGGCAGCGGGGTTGCAATATGAGCACTGGTAAAAATGATGCTGAAAACATTAGGTTTATAATACTCAGTTCATACCCAGATGTCCTCAAGGACACATGGCACAGTGGATAAAGGCATTGGTTAGATCCAGTGACAGACCCAAAGAAGGTGAGTTCAATTCCTGGTTAAGGCAGTGGAGAACTTTCAGAGGGAAAATTAGCAGGAGATAACTGATAACTGACATCCATCAAACATGGCACGTGGAACTAGAACAGTCTACCCCAGTGATCAAAATAAAGGGTTCAGTTCGAAATTCCAACCACCTGAAGAAGGCCGGAGCGTACAACGGCCGAAACGTTGTGACAAATATGGCGACAAAGATGAGTACAATAGTCCGACTAATGTAAATACTGTACATAATACCTCATCTCAGAAATATAGACAGACTCTGGGATGAATTGCTTGACTAACTTTTGTGGAGTTTAAGTAATCATGTAAATAAATGAGGACAGAGTTAAGACATTCAAGATCAATAGAATGACTTATTTTTCAACAGATTACAGTAAAACAGGAATCAGTTACTTTTTCTTTTTTTTTTCTAAAACACTGTAATTGGCCTGGCGAAGTAAACCCAAATTGCGGTGATGGTCTTAGCAAAATTATTTGGGCCAGATCTTGCTTTGCCAACAATGCAGAATCCTGCTATGCACTTGTCAAAAGTGAAGCCCTGGCACTTATTTATGAACTAGAAACCATGTCGGATGTTTATAGTGTGATGCCCAGATTTGTTAGTGACTATTGACCATCACCCACTCATATAAATTTTTTTAGATTGGTATACTGGTTGGGTGGAAGTGGCTCTAATGTCATCTGGGAAGGCCAGAGCAGTATGCAACACCCTGAGAACTTGGTTCTGCACGTATGGTGCACCTGAAGAACTTTCTTCTGATGAGGGACCACCTTTTGATTCCCAAGAATACGACTTGTTTCTTAAGAATTGGGAAAGATGGAAACATACTTTGTCGGCTTACTGCTCACACAGCAATGACTGGGCAGAACTGGCCATTAAAATGGCTAAGTGTGTACTTGCAGACAATATTGACAACTGTGTCTGCAACACTCCTGTTCAAAACCTTGGCATGTCTCCTGTTATGGCAACAATGATTAAAAGGCATGTGTAGAACAAACACTTTTATAATGAACATTGTTGCCTACTTAGGGAATTACAAATTGGCAATTCTGTTCAGATCCAGAATCAAGATGATCTTTACCCTCATTGGTGGACAAAATAGGGAGGGTTGTGGAGATACTCAGTAACTGGCAGTACCCTGTGCATGTGGATGGATGCAATCCAGTAACTCTATACAACTATCACTTCTTCCATAAGATCCACCAAGTTGTTGACATCCCACATCATTCTACCCAGGCACCCCAATGTACAGCCAGTTCAAGATAGCAACATGGAAAATAGATTAATCACATCTAGGCCAGAACTGTATACTACCTTTTCTGGTCCCGTGGTCTAACCACAATGACCTGGGGAATCCTGTATAGTGATTGACACGGATTATGAACCTTTATTGCTCAATGTACAACATAAACCAAATATCGTGGGTAATGAACCAGAAGAAATGGAAATTGATGACACCATGGCTTCAGTTGGCTCAAAACAAAATAATATTGGAGAACACCAATATCGGACAACACCAGCCCAAATCAATACCCACATCAAAACATGTGGGCACCTTGAACACTATCCCCAGCAATGCAAGGACAATCACACACCTATTTCAGGGTAAACCTTCAACTGACCATGTCAGTCTGTCAAGTGGTCAGGGAGGGAGGGGGCATGTAGAGTAGAAATGGAAGGTCTCATTAGATAATAGGGGACATCCCCAGGCAGACATAAATTGCCCTCATTCAGTGTTATATAATGAGCTGAGTGGCTAGGGGGGCCAGATATATTTTTTGTATTTGTATCTCATTGGTGCGAGAATTAAGTAATTGAGAATTGCTACTACCATTGCTGTTGTGGTTATTTTACAAATATGACTTAATGAAAAAAGACACATGGCCATGTAAGTACAAAAATCATGTTACCAACTAAGTCCATGTCATGTGTAGATGTGGATTTGACAAGGGAATGTATATATATATAAAATGTTCGGCAATATTCTTTCCCTTTTCATTTAGTGACCTGACAAGTTGAAATAAGGAAATCTTATGCTTTGTTCAAAATATTTTCTTCCCATTCTATATCTGAATAAATTAAAGTTTCTCAACTACAGAACAACAAAAATGCATTGCATTTTCTACTATGATACATAATGTTGGCCATTACATTATTGTGTAACCATCGAAATATTTATGATTATGATACACTGTTAGAAGAATAGTAAGCAATTATTTCTTTGTCTACTCAAATGAATGATGAAAATTAATAAAAAGAAACAATATCAAACCATTACTAATAGCAGTATACTAGAAAAAAAATATAGATATTCAAGCATATCAAATTTGGCATTTGTTAGCATGTGTATTATATAGGCTCAATCGATAACTACTGCTAACAGTCTAATCTGCAGTTTTGAAGATTAAAATAGTTAAAATAATAGAAGAAATTTGCTTATTTTCAAAATCAGTATATCTTATCTGTGTGCATTGGTAAGCCATGGAGTAATGGTATTTAAGGATAAAAACAATAACAGTTTTAAATGTTACTCTTCTTGGTATTAGATGTTTCATTTGAGAAACTCTACTCTTCACAACACACACATTAGAATCAAGAAGAAAAAACTAATGATCCATGAATATGACCATATTCTATTTATTTAATTTTTAATCATTTTGTTTCAAGTAAGGCAATAAGGCCACTAGAATGCAGGGGGTTACAAGGAGTGAAAGTGAATGAAAATAAGAAGAGTCAGAATGAGGCAAAGACAAAAAAAGTAACAAGATTTAAGAAAGCAAAAGATGGCAATTGATGTTGCATTTAAATTTTTGAGGATTGTAGTTATCAGGGAAGCAAGAAATAAGAAGTGAAAATGATTAAAAAGAAAATAGTGGAATATGAGTGAAAATTACTCATACCCCAGTCAAATAATTAATAATATGTCATTTTTCTGTCTCTACAGTCACTAAGCATGTTTTGTAATTTACAATCAGATTTTGTTTTTTTTTCCTCATTTCACCCCAAGCAAGGCAATAATGCCACTAGAATGCAGGGGGCTACAGGGAGTGAAAGTAAATGAGAATGAGAAGACTGAGAATGGAGAGGATTGAGGAAAGGGCAAAAAAGGAACAGGGCTCAAGAAGACAAAGATGGCAATTGATGTTGCATTTAAATTTTCCAAATTTTCAGAACATTTTTTTTTTTTTAAGCATTTCACCCCAAGCAAGGCGGGAAGCCACTAGGACGCAAGGGGTTACAGAAAATTTAGAACAAGATCTGATAGGAGTGATAGAAGAATGGATGAGGGTAGTGGATAGATCAAGGCAACTGGAGATGTCGATTGACATTACACTTGAATAGCTGGAGATTATAGCTCACAGGGAAACAGGAGAAGGGAAGGGAGTTCCACAGGCGAGAGGTGCGAGACATGAAGCTATTAGAGTAGAAGAGACGGCTACATTTAGGAGTTTCGACAGTGATGGGGTGAGAGCGGGATGCCAGCCTCGTAGGGCGCTGGAACTCATGACGTCTGGGAACCAGCGAATGCAGCTCCTCGGAGCAATTTTCATGAAAGTATTTGT
>CAHIKZ030005149.1:632500-690000 GCA_903632075.3 Acanthosepion pharaonis
TTAAAAAATGGAAAGAAGAAGAAAACTTATTCTTAACATCAGGAAGAGACAGGCACATAATAAGGAAAGAAGACTTAGAAAATCTGATACTCACAGGACAGATTGAAGGCAAGAGGGACAGATGAAAAAAGGTACAATTACACTTGTACCTTTTTTGAGTAAATGGATGGTAGAACAGGGTTTAGGAGAGATAAAAACAAAATTTATTATGAGCTACAAAAGAGAAGAAATTGTTGAAAGCCATGATTGCCTACATCCTGAGGGAAACAAAACAAAGTTGATTGATATATTATCACCCTTATTGTTATTATTATTACTATATTATTGTGATATTATATATATTATACTATTATTGTCATTATTAGTAATATATTATTATTATTATTATTACTACTATATTATCTTTTTTATTATGTCATCATAATTATTATTATTATTATTATCATTATTATATGGTCATTATTGTCATTATTATTATTGTTATATTATTATTACCATTATTATTGTTATTATTTCTACATAATTATCATTATTATTGTTATTATTATTTCTATATTATCATGATTTTTATTGTTATTATTTCTATATTATTATCATCATTATTATTATTTCTATATCATTATTGTTATTATTATTTCTATATTATCATCATTATTATTGTTATTTTTACATTATTATCATTGTTATATTGTTGATATCATTATTATAATCATCACTATTCTGGTTATATTTTTCTTCATAATTTTATCATTAAATTTTCTCTTTCCTCTAGAATTTATCAAAATCTTCATCCTTCATAACAAAAATATCAGATGATTTTTGCTGAAGATTGTGTGATGGCATTTCTCTTTGAATATCCAGCACTTTATTTATTCTTATGGTTTATATTGTAAATTATTTTCAATTCTTTCTGGTATTTATAATTCTTTTAATCTTCTTGCAAAGGAACCAATAACCAACTCTTACATTTTTTGTGCCATTTACTTCAATTTTCAGATGTGGCCTTTATTTTTTCTCTTTTTTACTTCACTCTTTTTCAGCTAGATCAACCTCTGTACATTGTTTGAGAGATTAACATTATTATATTGCTAACATAGTATCTATAAAAATGGTGAGATTATTTATGTATATATATATATATATATATATATATATATATATATATATATATACATGTATAATAGGATGTAACCTGTCAAAAATGATGGGATGATTTATATATGGATTAGCACTTTTGTCTAGGATCAAAGCTTCAAAATATTTCTCATGAGCTTCTCTTTGTGTAGGATCAGTCTTGTAAGTATGCGCTCTGTCTAATCTTGAATTTGAAAATTACATTTACTGTGCTGTTCAAGCACCAGAACACTGGTGTATTGGATATGTCACTTGCCCGCTAACCTCCAAGACAGACATTCAAATCAGAGCAACAGTCATTGACTTATGAATGTGATAATTCTTTGAGTACTGTAAATTGGCTTGAATGTCCTTATCAGAAAATGTGAAAAAAACTAAGATGATAACCATTTCAAAACATCTCTGGTATAAAATACAAAAGATAATGACTGGTTTTGAATAGATTATGCTTTATTTGTGATTTCTGTTCCAAGCTTATCAAAGAGAGTTTGTTTAGGATCAGAATAAGTGTCACTCAGTAGTCCTTTTCTGGGACTTCAGTGTGGGGTAATGGTTAACAAGCTTGTTTAGCTAAATCAATTACAACTGAGTAGTGAGTTTGATCATCACTGAGTGCTCCCTATTTTCGTCCTTGTGCCACATCTAAGCTATACTTAGTAAATCTCTATAGTCCTTTTCCTATGAGCAGTGTAGTATCTGCACCCTCTGCTGAAAATCAGTTCGACACTCCATGGCACAAGGGTCAAAGTGGCATTCTGTGGCCTACTGGCGAGGATCTCTGCTGAGAATCAAAAAGTCACTCTGTGGTACTCTGCCTGAGATCAATGTAGTGTCTGTGCACTTTACCTAACTGAGAATTTTTAAATCATTTTTACTGTGCTATTCAAGTAGAAGAATAAAATGTACATTTATACTTAGAATTAGAAAGATACATTTGAAATTTCTTGGATGCATAATAAGGAAAGGCAGGCTTAGAAAGAAGGGCAGAAGTAAAAAGCAAATAGCCTGCAAAGGATATGAAGTTATGAAGAGCCACGATCGCCTACGTCCTGAAAGGACATGGCCCAAAAATGCAGGTTTAACAAGTAATTAAATGTAGGTTGTCAGATGCCCTTCAATGTTTTTGCACATGGAAACCTTTTTCCCCACATTTTGTATCTACTCAAGATTTTGCAAATATTTTTTTTTTACAGTGGTGTTCACCTTGTACAAGGCCTGAGCTTATGTGGATATGTGTGGAAGATAACAGTTAACCATAGAATTGAACATGTTGTAATGTCAGAAAAGCAAGCTTATAGGAGTCGGTTCCACAAGATAGTGGTTTGTGGGAAGAAGCTGCTTGAGTGGATCTTACATCCCACCAGGGGACTATGAAAGGAATGAGGGTGGTTTGCTACAATGTGTGTGGCATGGTGAGTCTTGGCTGTGAACGTTATTGATCAGGGAAGCATTCTCTTAGGGGTCAGTTCCACAAAGCAGTGGTTTATTGGAAGAAGCTTCTTGAATTGAACTTACATCTCACTAATAGAATAAGAAGAGAATCTGGGTGGTTTGCTACAATGTGTGTGGCATGGTAGGTCTTAGCTGTGAACGTTAGGACTGGTGGAATTAAAGAGTGTAGCTCATCTGAACACTCTCCATGGAAATAGCGATAGAGCTATTATGATGTCCTGTCTGTGAGAAAGGGGTTGCAGCTTGGAAGATAATTTGTCACTTACAAAGATCAGGAGATGCGTTTGGACTCTACTGAGAGTGTAAAGTGAAGACTTGGTATCTCCTACCCATATATGGTTGCAGTACACCATTACTCTGATCTTTCCTTTGTAAAGGTAGAGGATAGCAGGAGGAGTGAGGTACTTGCTGAAGTGGTCCAGCATCTTTAGCAATGGATCCTATGTACATGTTCTGCTTGAAATCTAGTTTGAGTTTGTCCCAATAGGCATGGGGGCTCAGTGAGAGAACATCTGTTCATCATGTTTTGGTGACAGTTCTAGGTCCGATCAGCAATGGTGGAAGGTGACTAATTTGGTTTTTGAGGCATTTAATGTGACCAGCCAGTTTTTCCCACACTGAGCTTGGTCAGAGGAGAGATCAGTTCCCAAGCTCTGGTGATTGAGGGTTTTTGAGGTGCACCCTTATAAAGTTGTATAATCAGTGTAGATATTCACAAATGATTGAAATATAGAGGGTTGGACTGAGAAGTGAACCTTACAGGACATCTGCATTGATCACCAAGGACTCAGAGGACTGGTCATAAACAACTAGCTTCAGGAACCTACTCATTAAGAAGGACTGTATAAATGATAAGATTCTTCCAGTGATTCCATAAGTGAAGAGCTTGTGCAGTAACACACTTTGTCAAAGGTATTCAAAATATCTAATGCAAATGTCCTTGAGATTTGTTGTCAAGTGCCTCACTAATTCTGTGAGTAATTGCAGTTAGGATATCAGTAGTGGGCTGGGCAGATTGAAATCTGTATTGCTTGTTGCTCAAGAAGTTGTTACTTTTTATCTACAAATTCCAGTATTGATTGAGTGGGCTCAGTAATTTTAAAACTTTATATAATATGCTAGCTGAATTACCTGTGCTTTGCTGCATGTCACACATTTTTTTTGTAAGAAAATGATGATTGATTTTAAATCATTGTTATAATTTGTGGAGAAAAATGATGCACTTCAATATTACTCAATGATCTTGCCAATGTGACCTCCATCTTCTGGCTTTCTCCTTCTATATTTTGGATAGGAGTCATCCCCTTGTTCAAATTTAAATTTAAATTAAAAGGAAAAAATTTCAGTGGCGAAGTTTGTGCACCCACTCCCAGGAACCCCCTTTGATCAAAACAAAATATGCTTATCCAAGTACCCTAGGATTCATTTCCTTGTTCAAATTTAAATTTAATTTATATCAAAGGGGGAAAAATTTTCAGTGGGGGTGTTTGTAACCCCTGCCCCCTGGAACACTCTTTGATTAAAATGAAATATACTTATCCAAGTTCCCTGGATAATGTACTTTCAGAATATATATGGTTATGGAGGTCTATCTCCAAAACCCTAGGAAGAGTTTGATAACAAACAAACAGACAGAGGCTACAACTTTATATATATATCAGTCAGTTATGTGCCATGCATGATACATGCATAGGTGATCATGTATCTTTTGATACATGACTGACGAGGCAGATTTTTCCCGCAGTAGGTTGCCATTTCTTTCTGCGGTATATCAGTTGCCATCCAAGGCTGTAGAACCCAATCTGTTCTGCTATTTAACCATAGCTGGGGGAGAAGAAGAGGATTCATATTTTTCCCAAGGGTATTAGCATGTAAGTGAATGTAATGGATTCAATTAGAATTCAAATTCGGCTCTCCGATTCCTCTATCTGAGCCACTCTCCATTACTCTACCGTGCCTCTGTCTTATATATATAGATTACTAGCAGTAGAGCCTGGCATTGCCCGGGGATGTAACAGTAAGCGATAGATCGACCATCATAAAGACTGAAAAATAAATTTGACAAAGATTATTGTTTAAGGCTGATGGACATGCATGTCTTCATTAGTTTTTTTTTGTTTTTTGTTTTTTTATGAATTGGTCAAACCCAAACTCAAACAAAAACATTGTTTTCAATCGTTATGAGTCTACCGATTGAATAGAATTTTATTATAAACAATTGTCTTGTAAATGGAATTTTTAAAGCATTCTGAATGTAAAAATAAAGAAAAAAGTGTGCAAGACAATAAGAAACACTACCTGCCAAAAAAAAAGTGAAGTTTTGTTGAAATCGGTTGAAAATTGTAGGAAATCCGATCCCATATATAAACGAATACACACACACACACACACACACACACACACACACACACAACCTGGGTTTTATAATAAGTATAACTTGATATGAGTTGTCCCCCTTTCATTCTCATGATGCCTCTTAATTGTGTTTTCAAATTGATTTCATGCAAAAACAATTGTGTTTTTCCAATTTTTGGCGCTGTTAGAACCACCGCAAGGTAATTTTACGTAGTCCTATGAAGTTTTGTTGAAATCGGTTGAAAAATGTAGGAAATCCAATCCAATATATAAACATACAGACACACACACACAATCTGCATTTTATAATAAGTAAGATTATATTTATGAAAAGTTCTAACACTATTTTTGTTTCATTAGCTTCTTCATTTCAAAGTCATAGAGCAATTTGATGTTTTATTTAAATAATTACTACTTTGTGCTTACACAATTTTCAAGCATCTTAAAATACAACTATTTGCATTGTTCCCAGTATATTGCTTTCCTTCTCCAAGCATATATTTTTGTGAAAAGGTAGAGATTTTTTAACCAGTGAATGCTGAATGTCTCTGCAAACTTTTCTAATGATGCATAGTTGTCCATTTGCCACTTTTTTTTTTTTAACACACATTTTGATGACAGGGATGTTAGAGAGGATTCTTTGCAAATCCCTGCTTTTATGATACTTGTTTTTGTATGACGGAACATGACCATATGACATCCTGGTAATTCCTTCCCATCCATCACTGTCTTGCTTTTCGGCCAGTTTTAGTAAAATTAGTACTACTAATAATAATAACAGAAAAAGAAGAAAAAGAAGTAATTTTTTTTTTAGTGGGAAAAGAAAATAATAATAAGGAGGAGGAGAAATTATTCTTTGAAGGGGAGTTTGAAAATAAGAGGGAGAGAGTGGTGAAAAGGTAGAAGTAGTCACAAAAAGTGCAAGAAGCTCAAAGTAGTAGTAGTAAAAAATAGGAACTGGTAGTAGTTACAGTGAGGCTAACTTACCTTATGAGTGGTGGAAGATGGAGAAGAATAAACAGAATATTAATTACAGAAGAAAGTGAAAAGGACAGGAAATTGGTTACAGTAGTAGTTGCTATTTGAAAGTTATTTCAGTTTTTGTCGATATTCTAAGTACTATTTTATTATGTCCTTATTCTTTTTTACTTGGTATCACCCATCATTCTTTTATATGTCATGTCCCTTCAGGATTTAGTTGATCATGGCTCACCACTTTCCCCTATCTCTTGTAGCTCTCAATATGTTTTGTCCTTTTGCTACTTCTCCTAGACCCTGTTCTGTCATCGTCTTGCTTAAACTCACTAGATATGTCATGTGTTGCTTTCCCTTGTCTCTCTTTCCCTCTATCCACCCTGTGTGTATCAGATTCTCCAAGCCCTCCTTTCTCATTACATGTCCCTGAAAATCCAGCTGCCTCTTTCTGATGTTAAGTATAAGCTTCCTCCTTGTTTGCATCCTCTCCAAAACCTCATTGTTGCTCACATGTTCGGTTCATGGTATACTTAGCAACCTTCTGTAGAACCATAACTCCAATGCATCGAGTCTATTCTTCATCTTTGAGAAAACCGTCCAACATTTGCTGCCATAAAGGAGGACAGATATCACGTAGCAGTTCAGTACTCTTTACTTTGTTACCAACAAAAGCCTCCTGTCTTATAATACTCTGCCTATCTTTTGGAATGTGTCCTTGGCCATCCCAATACATCTTTGGCTCTCAGCATCGCACTTACTGTCCTATGTTACAAGGCAGTAAAGCCACTAAGGCAGAAGAGGTTACAGTGTGTGAAAGTATTAGGAACAAAAACATTAATATTGAGCAGGAAGGGAATAGAACTTATGGCTACTTCCAGCCAGTTGAACTGTAAAATGATGAGATCTCGACACCAGTCTTGTACTGTGCTTTAATTTAAAAAGTTGCTCTCTCACAGACATGCCGTTGCTTCCCTCTGTCTTTTCTACAAATATTTTCATGGTAACTGCTCCAATAAGCTACTTTTGCTGGTTTCTAAATTGCATGAATTTAAACATGCTACTAGCTTGGCATCTCAGCCCCACCCTTTCACTGTTGTAACAGTTAAATATAGCCATCTCTTCAACTCCAATAGCTTCATGTCTCACACTTCCCGTCTGTGGAACTCCCTTCCTCTTACTTGCTTACCTGATAGTTATAATCTCCAAATATTCAAATGCAATGTCAATTGACATCTCCATATGCCTTGATTTTTTCCCCGCCTTTCTCTTCATCCTTTCCTCTATCACGCCTCTTTACTCTTGCTCCCACTTTCTGTAACCCCTTGTGTGCTAGTGGTACTCCTGCCTTGCTTGGGATGAAATGCTTAAGAAAAAAAAGTATTTATAGAAAAAGGTACAGAGAGGCAACATTATGGTGGTGGGAAAGTGACTGAAGCCGAGGTGCCAGGTCAGGATCAATAATATTGTTGATTCTTTTTTGGATTTTATCAAGGTGCTCATGGAAAATAGCAGGGGCACTGGACCATATGTGGCAGCAATATTGGTAGATTTATTTATAATTAAAATTCTTACTGCATTATTTTACTTATTATTTTCACATAATTGTCATCTTAAAACTGTTCAGTAGCCTTGGAGATATTAGCTGCAAGTAAGTACAGAACTTGAAATATATGTGGAGTGTCATAACAGAGTATAGATCAAGTGATACCTACCAAAAGCTAAATAAAGTACGAACAAACAAGAAAATTTCATTAAAAACAAAGAAAAGAGTGCAGGACTCTTATTGTGAATTGCAAATCGGTGATACTAAAATCAAATAAGTACAAAAATTTAAATATCTAGAAAGTGTTTTAATAGAGGACAGAAAGTGTGACACTGAAATTCGAAAGTGCATTGGGATATACAAAGATGCATTTCAAAAGCTAAGCAAAGTATTAAGTAGTTGAAAAAAAAAACTTCACTAGAAACAAAGAAAACAGTACTAACCTGTTACATGATATCTATCCTCCTGTATGGCAGTGAATGCTGGACAATCTCCTCACAGATGAAGACGAAACTTGAAGCAGCAGAAATTTGGTTTTGTAGCAGGATTCTGCTGATATTGTCAAGTATTCACTGCCATATAGGAGGATTTATATTACATAATAGTTCAGTACTCTTTTCTTTGTTTCTAATGAAATTTTTCTATTTCTTTATACTTTGCTTAGATTTTGCAAGGCAACTTTTGCTATCCTAATGTACTTTTGGTTTTCAGTATGCTATCTTCTTGCAATTGATGTTTAGTCCTTATCACTTCACTATCTTCTGTATGAATTGTAGTTTCTTTTCTACATCTCCTATCAACACTATGTCATATGCATATTATGTTAAGATTGTGGCCACCAGTAATGAATCTTGGTATGAATTCTAATTCTGTCAGACTCAGCTGACTGTATAGGTTGAATAAGTACTGTGAAAAGATACATCCTATGTCTCACACAGCTTTCTATTTTTACATATTTAGTGAATTCATTTTCTACCCAAATGTACATGGTTTTCTAGATGTTTTGCTAGGTGTTTTGCTATGTGGTTTGCTAGATGTTTTGTTAGGTGGTTTGCTAGATGTTTTGCTATGTGGTTTGCTAGATGTTTTGCTATGTGGTTTGCTAGGTGTTTTGCCAGATGTTTTGCTCAATGGTTTGCTAGATGTTTTGCTAGGTGGATTGCTAGGTGTTTTGTTAGGTGTTTTGCTAGATGTTTTGCTATGTGGTTTGCTAGATGTTTTGCCAGATGTTTTGCTCGATGTTTTGCTAGTTGGATTGCTAGGTGTTTTGTTAGGTGTTTTGCTAGATGTTTTGCTATGTGGTTTGCTAGATGTTTTGTTAGGTGGTTTGCTAGATGTTTTGCTATGTGGTTTGCTAGATGTTTTGCTATGTGGTTTGCTAGGTGTTTTGCCAGATGTTTTGCTCAATGGTTTGCTAGATGTTTTGCTAGTTGGATTGCTAGGTGTTTTGTTAGGTGTTTTGCTATGTGGTTTGCTAGATGTTTTGCTATGTGGTTTGCTAGGTGTTTTGCCAGATGTTTTGCTCAATGGTTTGCTAGATGTTTTGCTAGTTGGATTGCTAGGTGTTTTGCTATGTGGTTTGCTTGATGTTTTACAAGTTCTGGATTATTACAACAGTTCTTTATGACATACTTTATGAAATGCAACATTTTTTCTTCTGATTAATCATTCCAAATTGGATTTGTGGATATTTATCAATTCAATTTGCATCAATAAAACAGTTTAAAACATTGAATTGATAATAAATAAGAGGGAATCTATAATTCTGACCAACATTACTTACAATCACACCAACTCATGGGAATGAGTGACAAGACTCATCTGGTAAAGACAATTTTTTTCTGCTTGTCATGTTAATATCTATAATTCTCAAAATGTGTGTGTGTATGTATGTGCAATCGGATGTTGTTATGCATTTCCACAGTTTTCATCCAATTTTGATGAAAATTTTTTTTGTTTAATAGATAATTCTTCAGTGCTGGTTTTGAGTCCAAATTTTTGGCGACATTGGCTCTCCACTACTTCCTGTTCATTATAACTGTCAGCAACATTTTACTATTTACTATCTGTTCATGGATATCTATATCTTTCAGAAAAACTTAAATAAAAAATAGTTTAAATTATTACAATAATATAATTTTTTATTATACAGTTCACTTTTCAGGGCCACCCCCACCATTCAAATTGTTACCCCCCACCCATTTAGGGATATGCCTCAACTGCACCCAAATGTTGTTACTAATGTTGATTTTCGGGTGGGCTGACTTTAAACTTCTCCAATTGAATGGCAAAAATTCTCAGTAATGAAAGATCTGGTCAAAGACAGGTTTATTTCTGTAATTAGCAAGAATAATAATATTTATTCAAGTATTCGAAACCCACCAGTAAAAAAAAATAAATTTAATCAATAATTTAGGGCATAACAAAATTGGTCCATTCTTTTACAGCATTCATGTCGTAATGCTAAACATTACTTTATATGGCCTACATAAACTTATTTTACAAATTGTGAGTGCAATCCATGAGCTGGGCAGTGTGTATTTGTACTCAGTGGAAATAGGGTGAGCAATAACTGAGTAATACTCAATAAAAACAAAGAATAGATATATCCTTAGACATGGCCACTGAAATGAGAACAGTCTACCCTTGTAGATGAAATAAAGTGTTCAGTTAAAAAGATCCCTGATGGTTACAAACATATGATGAAGGCTGGAGGGCAGAATGGCCAATACATTGTGAAAACAACATTGAAGATGAGGACAATAGTCCTCATGTAAATTATCTATCTATCTATCTATCTATCTATCTATCTATCTATATATATATATATATATATATAGTTGATTGATTAATTTTTATGGCTTTTCAACCCTTTGTGGATTATTTAAAGCTAAAACATATTTCAGATTGTAGGAGGTTGCTTGCAGTACCTGATGTCCCCAAGCAGTGTCCCAGCTAAGTACTTACAAGTCTCAATGCTGCTTAAATTGTGATCGGATGAAAATGGTGTTTTCAGTATTATTTGCTCATAGGCTATATATATATATGTGTGTGTGTGTGTGTGTGTGTGTGTGTGTGCATATGTGTGTCTGTATGCATGTATAAGTATGTGCATATATGTTCATAAGCTTGCCAATATGTGTGTTAATGTAGTTAAAAATATGTATATTTATTATTATTAATATATATATATATATATATATATATTTATATATATATTATTTTTATCAATCTTTTGTATGTTATTTAAAGCTGAAACATATTTCAATGTTGCTTACAGTACCTCATCTAAGTATTGACTGGGCTCAATGCTGCTTAACTCCAATGATTGAATGAAAAGCAGTGTTTTTCAGCATGAATTACCCATAGGCTAAATATATATATATATATATATATATATATATATATTATTTTATTTTAGATATTAAAACAAAAACATGTTGAAATCACTACACAATAGCTTTCATGTTTTGGTACCATGTTATACCTCTTCAGGTGAATGGTTGTCGGAGTTAACTCCTCCTTCAGTCCGTTAACCCTTTCACCAGGGGTCTCTCTTCCCTGGCTATAAATAGCCGCTAACCCTTCGCCTCTATCTCTTTTTCCTTCAGGCCCGTGCACCGACACCTTGAGGTAAATCTATCTCTTTTTCCTTCAGGATTTCAGCTATCAACCTCGAAATGTAGGCGCTAACAAGGGATAGCGTGGAAACACGCTAAGCACAATACACACACACGCACGCACATACAGAATATTCACACACACTTCGTCCTTTGTACTGTTTCCATGTATTGTAACTTGTTATTAATATATATTTGTATATACATATATTATCGGTCTTGTGTTTTGTTTGCTTTCTTTGCCTTCTTCTTTGGACTTAATCAAAGTCCAACCTTTTTATGTAGTTGGGCCCGGCGGGCAGGAGTATCTGAACCTTACTTGCGTTTCTTCTACGTCTGACTTCTATCAACAATATAACCGCCATGAACCCTCTACATGGTAAAGGAGTCACTTCATTCCACATTGGGGTTGAAAAGTCAGATGACCACTTTTGTTGTCTGCTCAAATAAACAATTCCCTATATGAGCTAAAACGATTTGTTTGATTATTAAATATATATATATATAGTCTTCCACAGACAGAAATTTTCACTGTATCACAGCTCATCAGTGTGGGTAGACATTCAAGCCAGGATCGAAACCCAACTGATTCAGCAACTGTCAGAAATTTGCCCCCTATGCCATTGGCGCACAGTTGAAAAAAATATGTGTGTATGTATATTTACTTGTTAATGGGCTTAAACTAATGAACATATAGATAAATAATCTTGGTAATAATTAAAGCATTAAAAATAAATTAATAGACTTTGTTATTGAATTTTTAGACATTCTTAATACAAAAGATTACACAAGGGCATTGATATTTAGTTGTAAATTTGTAAGTTTTAGCTGTTAGTTAACATGATTTATTTATCTAACCTAGGCATTTATTTTGATTCCCCCCCAACTCCCATTTGATACCCCAGACATTTATTAACCTTCTGAATAGTCCTATTGAATCTGAAAGGACAGTATTGATCACTTTGTGGACCCTAACCACTAGTTATCTACTGGGATGTATATGGACCCTGGGCATCAATATAACAATCCTGGGGGTCCACACAAAAAAATAGCAATTTGGGGGTCCATGGTAATATTTAAGTGGTTCATAGAGCAATTTTCACATCAGAAGGGTTGTTACAACTGAGAATTGGAATTTTTACAGTAATCTATGCCATATTAAAATACTAAAAATAGAAAAACATCTCTAAAACTAGCAGAAAATGAGATCAAACAATGTAAGTTAGCATTCCTTTTACTGAACAAGACGTTTTGATTCTAAAAGTTGAATAAAAACTGAGAAGGATATATAAAGGAAGGATTATTATATATATAAAGGAAAATTATATAAAGATTATCATTTATTATATAAATAATTTAGTACATTAATAATAAATAATAATATTAATTTTAAATATTAATAAAATATTAATATATTAATATAAATTAATTAATATAGCAACAGACTCAATATTGTGAAAAGGGGTGATCTTTCACATCAATGGAGCTGAACAAAAAAAAAAACAGTTGCAGAGCAGCATCAACCAAAGGGATCTCACTGAATAAATCTGCACTTTTTTTTTAAATTTATTAATTAACTGAACATATTTTAAAATGGTATATTATGAGATATTTTATTAGTGTACATAAATGTTCCATAGAATTTAGTTGTTAAATATAAGTTTGTTTTCATTAAATTAGTTTTACATCAAAATAAAGTGTATACATTTATTATTTCCTAAACTTATCTATCAGTAAAAAAATAAAATGAGCTTTTTTTCCATCAAATTGTTATGGGGATCGACCAAAAAAATTAAGAGTAAAAGTGGTCCATGGGTAAAAAAAAAAAGTTGAGAATCACCATTCTGGATGAGTGATGGACATTTTTTTTTTAATAGTAAATACTAACTAAAAGAGAATTAGAAATTGTTGCAGTGTGTCTTCTGTCAAGAAAATTGAGAAGAAACTTGGAAACTTTGTATAAAGAATTGGAATTTCAATAGAGAATGTCAAGCTGCAGCTTCAATGAAGGCAGAAATATTGTGTGGTTGGTCATGTAAGAAGAGCAACTTGGCACATAACTGTTTCTTTTTGCTGGAAGGGTGCCAGATCTTGATTGGAAAAGGCTTCATATGAAACAGAAAAGAGAAATGTAAGATAATATTTCGTTATAACCTTGGGAAAATAAAGTCAAAATTTTGTCCGATTAGTTTGGCATGGAGTATGATCTGGTTTATATCGTTATTTTTCACTGAAAGGTGAGAAAGACAAACTGTGCTATTTGGAATGCCTGGCAGTATTTTGTCATAGCATTAGTAGAGTAGGAAGGGGATTTTAATTATTCCAGTAGAGCAGTATTTTGCAACCATTTTTTTTTACTTTAGGGTGTAGAATAACCAAAACTCTGGAGTAATTTTTAAATTTTTATAAATGAGAATTAGTCATGAAATTTGAAAATAGGAAATAAATATTTATTCTTAAGACATTACATTGTATATATTTTTTTTTTTTTTTAAGCATTTCACCCAAAGCATGGCAGGAAGCCACTAGGATGCAAGGGGTTACAGAAAATTTAGAGCAAGATCAGATAGGAGTGATATAGGAAAGGATGAGGGTAGTGGATAGATCAAGGCAACTGGAGATGTCGATTGACATTACACTTGAATAGCTGGAGATTATAGCTCACAGGGAAACAGGAATAGGGAAGGGAGTTCCACAGGCGAGAGGTGCGTGACATGAAGCTATTAGAATAGAAGAGACGGCTACATTTAGGAGTTTCAACAGTGAAGGGGTGAGAGCGGGATGCCAGCCTTGTAAGTCGCTGGAACTCATGACGTCTGGGAACCAGCAAATGCAACTCCTCAGAGCAATTTCCATGAAAGTATTTGTAGAACAGACAGAGGGAGGCAACGGCGCATCTGTGAGAAAGTGACTGTAGACGAGACGCCAGGGCAGGGCCAACTACATTGCATATCCGCCTCTGGAGCCTATCAAGAACCCCGAGGCAAACAGAAGGAGCATCAGACCATATATGGCAGCAATACTCCATACATATTTAATTATGCTTGTGTAAAACATGCACTTGATGTTTTTTGCCAATTTTTTGTATTAGGCCTTATATGTGATAAGCATTCATTTCATGATCAGTGCATTTAATATTTGTCTCTTTTTGCATTTAATGCTGGTAAGTGCATATAATCCTAATTCACAGAAGGATGATATAAAAATTGCAATAAAATATTTAATGGTTTACTTTTTATTGAAGGATGTTCTTCTTGAATTTCTTCTTTTTATGTGCCTTGTACTTTCAGGACCTAAGCGATCATGGTTCTCCACCTCCTTCTATTCCTTGCAGCTTTCAACAAGTTTATTCCCTCTGCAAACTCCCCCAGACCATCTGTCTATATTTCTGAGATGAGGTATTATGTACATTATTTACATTATTTGGACTATTGTCCTCATCTTTGTCACCATATTTACCACAATGTTTCGGCCGTTGTATGCTCCGGCCTTCTTCAGGTGGTTGGAATGTCGAACTAAACCCTTTATTTTGCTCACTGGGGTAGACTGTTCCATGTTTAATGGATGTCAGTTATCAGTTATCTCCTGTTAATTTTCCCTCTGAAAGTTCTCCACTGCCTTAGCCGGGTATTGAACTCACACTCTTTGGGTTATGCCACTGGATCAAGAACACAAGGCGTTGGTTAGATCCAGTAACATAACCCAAAGAGTGTGAGTTCAATACCCGGCTAAGGCAGTGGAGAACTTTCAGAGGGAAAATTACAGGAGATAACTGATAACTGACATCCATTAAACATGGCACGTGGAACTAGAACAACCACCTGAAGAAGGCCGGAGTGTACAATGGCCGAAACGTTGTGATAAATATGGCGACAAAAATGAGGACAATAGTCTGAATAATGTAAATAATGTCCCCCAGACCATATTCTGTCATCCACTTGCTTAAGCTCACTAGGTATGTCATGCATTGTTTACCCTTGTCTCTCTTTCCCTCAATTCAACTTGTGAGTATCAGATTCTCCAGGTCTTCCTTCCTCATTATGTGTCCCATAAACTTCAGCTGCCTCTTCCTGATGTTAAGTATAAGCCTCCTCCTTGTTTGCATCTTCTCTAAAGCCTCATCATTGCTCATATTCTCGGTCCATGATATTCTTATTCTGTAGAACCACATCTCCATCACCTTGAGTCTCTTCTTCATCTTTGAGGAAGTCGTCCAACAGATGTCACATAACAGCTCAATATTCTTTTCTTTGTTACCAAAGAAATCCTCCTGTCTTGCAATACTCTGCCCAGCTTTTGGAATGCCATCCCAATACATCTACAGATCTCAGTGTCGCACTTACTATCCTCTGTCAAAACACTTCTCAGATATTTAAACTTTCATGGCTGCTTGATTCTAGTGTTCCCGATAAGCAAATTGCATTTCGGACTCATCCTTTTACTGATGACGATGCATTCTGTCTTCTTGTTGTTTATGCTTAGTCCCTTCTTCTCACTCTCTGTCGCTACCTTCTGTAGGAGATTTTGTAATTTCTTTTCTATGTCTGCTATCAGTACTGTGTCATCTGCGTATTTTATGTTGCTAACATTGTGGCTGCCAATGCTAAATTCTCTCAGAACTGCTTCTCTGTATAGGTTCAACAGGTCCGGTGAGAAGATACATCCTTGCCTTACACTTTTTTCTATTTTTGTATATTCGTTGAACTTGTTCCCTATGTGCATGCATGGTTTCTGCTGCCAGTATAGGTTCTTGATTATCCTGATATCTTTCCTGAATATATTGAGATTGCTGAGCAGTTTCAGCAGATCCTTGTGGCGTACTTTGCTGAAGAACTTTGTACAGTCTATGAAACATAGGTACACATCTTCTTGAATACAAATCCAAAATTGATCAATGGATACCTCTTTATACTTGATTTGTAAGCTATGATCAGCAGATACAATGACCGAGTCCTCTTCTTCTGTTAACAATAACATAGTAAGCCCAAAAAGTAACATTAGTGTGCCTGGGTGTTCCAAGTGAAAAACGCTGCTGTAGAGTGAGAGTTTTAATTTGTGAACCTGTAGTGAAAGAGATAATCAGGTACCTCGGAAGGAAAATTCGGGCATTTTTGGCTACGACGTTTGTTGGAGTGTGAGTTATTTTCCTGACTGGTTACACGCATTGTGATTTAAGATAGTACCGGCGAATCGAGTTTTCAGCATTTCTTTCTGCCCCTGATACTCGAGTCTGTACTTAGTGATTTTTCTTTGTGTTGTGAAAGTAATCTGCGACAAATTTGCTTTGAGAACGCTTACACTTACAAGCTATTTCGGCAGATCGCACACAAAACACGAACTTTTTTCTGTAATTTGCATATCAATATCCTCTTATAGTGACTCCTGCGATGGACTTGTTTCTTTTTCTGTCACAGAATATACGCGATGCGCTGTCACTTGGGTTGACGAGGTAAGTCGCTGTTTTCTTCACTATAAGATTTTAACCTTTGTTAGTAGTTGGTCAAATCTGCATTGTAAAACATTAATAGAAGATTGAATGTGATACTTAAACTTTGTAAAATAAAGCCAAATTCAAATTAGTGATTTTTAAGTTTAAGATTAGTAAAGTCATGCTATGAAAGTTCAGACTAACTCTTAAGAAATATGAGAGGTGGAAAGAACAAAATCCATTTGGTAGTAAATAAAGAATTTTGATGGAGAGAATTTGCTTGTCTACACAATGAAAATGAATAAATAAAAGAAACATATTTTCTAATGGGTTAGAAAGAAAAATATTTAGTGGGGAGTATTTAGTTGCTTTTCTGACACCTCCGGCAATGACATTGGTGCCAAGCTGTATTGAAATCTTTCCCTTGGACAACATTGGGGGCATGGAGAAGAGAGACATGCTACATGAGCAACCACATCTCTCATAAAACCCTGCTCAGGTCTTCACTCTGAAGAGGAAATTCCACCATCACCTCACCCCAATGTCAAAACACGGGAAGAATCAGTCTACTGACGGGAGGATTTAGAAGGTCCTTCTGTATGAGGAACTGGCCACTAGCAAGAGCACATGAGTGTGACCTTATCTTCACTTCAAGGACATCTGCAAAAATGACATAAGAATGCTGGACATGGGCATCAATAAATGGGAGGATGTCACCAACGATCACTCATGCTGGAGACATGATTTGCACTGAGGGCTGGAGTGAGGAGAGAAGAAATAGAGGCTTGCCACTAGGGTGAAGTGTGCTCAAAGGAAATAAAATAACACAGCAACATTAGGAGAGAGCATCTTCACATGCATTGGTTGCAATTGAGACTCATATGAGAGCCTGTATAGACATAACGGATGCTGCGCCACCATCAGCACTTGAAGCATAACCCTTTGAGTGCAGATCCATGGTCTCTCAAGACCAACATATGCTACATACATTTACTTGAATCTGTAACATTCACATACCTGTGTGGATAAACAAACATGAGAAACAAAAGTAGGACACACAATGTCTCATTCAAATCTTGTAAACATTGTTACATTAATCTTGTACAGTTTAGTTCAAGTCCTTAGAGTAACTAATTCAAACACAATAGACATTTATAGTATCTAATTCAAACTCTATAAAATTTGTTATCTCACACTTACTGTTATGGTAATTTATCCATGCATGCATGGACTCTCCCAGCTATAAATAAGAGCAGGTACTGCCTTTTAAAGGGGTGTAGTTTCCAGCAGTCAGCTCTGATAGCTGGACCAAATATTCTTGCCGTAATACTCTCATTTGTATTACTGTTTTTGTGTTAATATATTTGTTTAACTCAATTACTCTCTTGTGTCTTTATTTCTGGCCCTAATAAGGCCACAACACTTACAAAATCTAGTTCTAGCCCTACAAAAACTATTTTACATGACATTTATAGTATCAAATTCAAACCCTATAATCATTGTTATGTTACACTTACTGTGTGTAGTTTAAGCCTAATAAATATTATAGTAATTCAAACTTAAAATGTCTAATTCAAACCCAGTTAAGATTATATCATGCCAAACTCATAGTGTTCAGTTCAGTACCTATAAAAATTATGCTATGTCAAACTTAGAGTGTCACTTTAAACCCTATATAATTGTTATATTACACTTCTAATGATTACTTCAAAGTCTATAAACATTAGATTAAATCATATTTATAGTGCCTTATATAAACCCTAAAAAATATAATGCAAAGTATACTTTAGTATAGCTTTATGAGAAATAAAATAATTGCAATATATATTTGATTCTAGTTCGATCACACAACATTTGAAAGAACATTCTTTTTCATATTCATGATTTAGAAAAATATTAATCAATAATACAAGTATACTCCACCACAGAAATAAACAAAAACTTTAAATTCTGGAAGTCCTTTTATATAAAAGCATTATGGCCAACAATAAATAAAATTAATTATGAGTATAGTAACAAAGTTCTAAAATGTTTATAACAACAAAATTTTAAAATATCTAAATTATTGTAATTGTTAAAAAACTACAATTGTAACATAATGTTTTAAAACATATAATTACAATTTTTAGTAAAGATTTTTACAATATAAATTAAGTTTCCTCTCTTATATAGCGTTAAATTTTTGAATTAACCAAGTGTTTTCATGCACACACACACACAACATTCATAACTGTCAATTACATTAATTCTTTGTCTTAGCAATTCACCCCTGAAGATGATTTTGGATGAGATTGAAAGTACTTGAGAAACTAAAAAGTATAAGAATAGCTGTTATGATGTCTTTCTTAATCAGTTTTGTACCAACACTAAGAAATAAATCCATGAATTTTAAAGGATTAAAATGAAAATAAATAGACATAAAATGTCTAGATTATTCAACCAAACATGCTTGAGTTAAGAAATGCTGTCTAAATCTACAGATTCATATATATATATATATATATATATATATATATATATATATATATATATAAGAAACCTAATAGGTAACTGATATTGTTTATTATTAAAGTAAAAGAAACTTGAACTCAGAATTTGCATTGCATTAATTACAAATGAGAAAAGGCTTCATATTGGCACTTTTGCTGCTTACTACAAAGCACCAATGCGATTAACATGAGTCATAAATAGCCAGGCAAAGTGTTTGCATCAAATCTTACCTCCACTTACCTCATCTGAGAAGTCTGTGGAAATTTGGGGTTCAAGTGGTAAAACCAAATCTTTCTGTCCGCTTCCTTGTTTATCGCTGAGCTGCGAATCCTTCCCCGATGCCTTCAGTTGGGTAATCCGTATCTTACTGGGATCTGTCGCAGCGGTATTGGAGCCATCCGACCATAAAGTCCCTTGGTATGAAGAACACATTGAATGGCCCCGTTCATGGACACACCGACTTGATGCCCCACTTTCACCTTGTTTACGTGAAGTGTTTGTCCAATCATGACATCGAAGAATACAAATAAGGAGCGAAGCGGTAATGACCACTGATACAGTGACTGCAACCAAGACAATAACGATTGCCGAATTAAGATGTATTTTATCATCACTTTGAATGTAAATAGCATTGAGCATCTCTGTTGTTTTGTTGCTAATCGTGACAGCCAAAAGTAGACTTGTTGTTGCTGATAAGACCGGATTGCCACTGTCTTTTACAAGAAACTCCAGTTCATAGGATCCAGAATCCTGTTGTGTTAGTGCCCGAGTGAAAGATAACAGACCAGTGTAATGGTTGATGGTAAAAAGCTGCTTGTCATTACCAGTGGTTATTTCATATTTGAGAAAGGCGTTCTCTCTACTATCACTGTCGGAAGCCTTCAACACTGTAATATTATTTGTGTGTTGTGGATAGTAGACAACATCTAAAGTGAAAGGGTTAACACTTGGAAATGTGAAGTATGGAGCATTATCATTTTTATCCTTGACTTCCACTACTATATTTACTGTATTGTTTAATGATGGGGTTCCTCGGTCTTTTACAAGGATTTGAAACTTGTAGACATCTTGAAATTCGTGATCAAGAGACACAATTGTTGAAATCAACCCATTGTCTGTTATCTTGAAAGGTAAGAATTGTTTATTATTGGTAAGAAGAGAATAGGTTAGCTTCCCCCCAGGTCCCAAATCTGGGTCAGTGGCATTGATATATCCAACAGGGATCTTCGGTTCTTGATTTTCATAGATCCAGAATTTATAGGTGTCTTTGGAAAACTGTGGCTGCACGTCGTTATAGTCGATTACTTTGACGGAAAATTTACTTTCAGCATGTAAAGGAGGCGACCCTTTGTCCTGACAATTGATTGTGATGTCATGATGGTCTTCGGTTTCTCTATCGACCGGGTTTTTAATTGTTATTTTATATTTCTTGACACCAAGACTCTGAAGTTGGAACTTGTCATGGTGTAGAGCACATGTGACCTCTCCATTTTGTCCGACATCGTGATCAGTGACTTTGACGTACGCAATAAAACGTCCAACCTCTATGTTCTCCGAAATGGTCAGTGTGTTTTCTGCAGAATCAGACACAAAATTCACATCAATGGTTGGAGCATTGTTTCTTTTGTTGATCAGATTCACGACGACTTCAGCAAATGAACTTAATGGTGGATCGCCCTTGTCTGTAGCAGCAACATACAGCTTATGCATTAGCTTTTCTCCGAGCATAAATTTCTTGTGCAGGAAAATCTCTCCACTGTCTTTATTCAAACTGAAATGTTCCTTAACCAAATTTGAAGTCTGGGAACTAAAATGATATGAAATTTTACTATTTTCTTTTGAGTCTTTATCCTTTGCAGAAAGAACGGCAATTGGTGAGTTTTCATTTGGTTCATTCTTCACAAAAACATTATAGACTTTTTGTGAAAACTCTGGTGTGTTATCATTAATATCGGACACTGTGATTTTCACTGTCAGAACATTTTGTTTTGGCGGTGATCCTCCATCCTTTGCAATAATTTGGATCAGATACGAGTCCTTCATTTCTCTGTCAAGTCTTTTCTCCAGCTTTATGCTCAATTTGGAAGTCCCATCGGCATTTTTGGAAACCGACAGCATAAATGGTTCATTTCCGCTTACTTTCTGGAAATAAGTAATTTTGGAATTCTCTACTCCTACATCATTGTCGATAGCATTGGGTATCGATATTTTTGTTCCAACAGCATCATTTTCAGAAAACCTAATACTTATTTCTTTCTCCAAGAATTTAGGTTGATGCTCATTAATATCTTTAATCACAACTTTGATTTCTAAAATGCGGAAGAAGAAATTGGCTTTCTTCACCGCAACGTCCACCATACTGAAGCATTCTACATTCCGAGAGCAAAGCAATTCCGCATCCAGTGTCTGAGCAGTGTAAAGCTTTCCTGAGTTTTTAGAGATACGGAATAGTTGTGAATTTGCAGCCACGCCTTGTTGCAGGAGACTGAATGTAATGAGATTATGGTCCTTTTTTGGTATGCTGTCCAAGAGTCGAGAGTCAATAGCTATGTCCCCAACTAGAGTACCAGGCCGTTTCTCTTCCTCCACATAATAAGTAAGATCCACGCACAGACATGTGTGCAGGAGGAACTGCAAGACATAAAGCAGTAGTAGCATTCTCAGCTCAGAAATTTTGTCACAGCCAAGAACAAAACACAATTCTCTTCATCCAAAAATACAGTCACCACAGAATCTGAAAAAGAAAAAAATATTATTAATTAGATTAAAAAAAAAAGTAAGTTTTATATATTTATTAAATTAGGGGGAAAAATATATGACAAAATAGAGAAAGTTTTCATGGAATATGTTTCATCGTTTAGGATTTCATTGGAATTAAAAAAATCAGGAATGCATAAAAATCTTGTATGCATTAAATTCTTTATTTTCCCATACACTGTATGTATAGCTGGCCACTCATATTCAAGGATATCCATCTACTAGGGTGGCTAGCCATTCCCTATTGCAGATGCTTGCTCAGGCACATTTGTGTTTATTCAACACCCACAGAGCCCACCTGTGGTTTATAATGCAACTATGCTGAGCAGACCTTAGTTACAGTTTCTGGAAAAGTGCGTGTTATCTAGCGTGATCAAAAATTTGAACAAGGCACAGCACGCTCAAGCCCTCAGCCACGATGACTTGTGACTTCATGCTAGCACAGCTACTGATGGCCACCAAGGGTTCTGTCTACCCAATTTCCCTCACAAGGCTTGGGTCAACTCGTGGTATGGTTTTCAGGCACTTTTCAGATATGCTGCATGCTGGGATCGACCCCTCCAGCTCAACAACATCAGAAAGTTTCCTCCCTGACAAATTGACCATGGTGAGATTCGAACCTGGATCTCATGGTCAGAATGTGAACGTTCTAACCACTCAGCTGTGCCCATGTACTATAGACAAATGGTTTTCAATCTTTTTTGCCCCTTTTCACTATATGTCACAATGTCATTCCCCATCTTTCCAAGATTGACCAACTCTAAAGAAGCATTCCAAATAATATACACAAAGGGTGTTCCAATAATTTGGACTGATTTTAAATGTGAATTAAGTTTAAGCGTCTAATAATTTTTTTCTTTTTCTTTCCGATTTAACAACTTGAGTCGTTGGAAATTTCAACCCTGGAAAGATTAACAATCAAACAATTTGTTAAAGCTTCAAGAGTGCAATTAGAAAAATTGTTCATAAATTCAAACAAACGAGGTCGGTGGAAGATGTGAAAACATTGTATGCTCGTTTACGCTGTTCAGCTGAAAACATTGCTGCAGTGCACAAGAATGTGGCTGAAAATCCAAATACCTCTATTAGTCATTGCACACAAAAACTGAAACTCTCCACAACAATGTTACATATTTTCCAATTGTACACTCAGTTGGTTGATTATATTGACCAAAAAAATTGTGAAATGCATTTCTGTTTGACCATAGGCTTCGATAACTTTAACAATTTGTTTTTATGAATATAGACAATATTTTCTGAAAGCAAAAAATTTTTTCAATGAAAATTGAATTTTTAATACAATTATTTCTTATTTCTTTAATTTTAAAAAGATTTTTAAAAAATGTTTAAATCTGAAAAAAAATTTAAAAAAATCATTAGATGCTTAAACTTAATTTACATTTAAAATTGGTCCAAGTTATTGGAACACCATTTATATTATTGAAAATCTTCATTCTTTTTTTTATATTAGTACATATACATTAATATGAATTATTTTTATAGAGGGGATTTTTTTACTCATGTTGGGCTCCAAATTCTGTAAATAAAACCAAGAAAAATTAAAAGATTGCCCCTATCTGCTGAAACCCTGATTCCCCTCCCACTTTGATTTTAAAATACTAAAATGGTTAAATGCATTCATTATAAATCAGAATTATAAGTATACTAGCAGTAGAGCCCGGCGTTGTCCGGGGATGTAACAGTAAGAGATAGATCAAGTATCGACCATCATAAAGACTGAAAAATAAAATTGACAAAGATTATTGTTTAAGGTTGACAGACACGCATGTCTTAATTATTTTTTTTTTTTTTTTACAAATTGGTCAAACCCAAATTCAAACAAAAACATTGTTTACAATCGTTATGAGTCTATCGATTGGTGAATAGAATTTTATTATAAACAATTGTCTTGTAAATGGTTCAAAATATTTTAAATAAACAGTATAATATCTGTTTTTATTAAAATCAGTTTTGAAAAAATGATAATTGACTTTTAAAAGAATATCAAAGTAAGATTTTAATCTTTTTTATCAAATCGAAAAAAATGATTGAAAATGATTATCTGCCCTTTTTTTTTTTGACCAAAAAAAAACAATATTTTTAACGAAAATTTCAGACGTGCTAGGAACGATTAAAAATGTAAAAAAATACCCCCAAAATACTTTGATCTTTTCTCTTTAATAATAATATGAACATTAGACGATAAAATTTTGTTTTCGTCAAGTTCGGCGTCTTTTTCATCATGCTATGCTCATTTGTTTACATTTTCGTGGGTGAGTTCTCCCCCTTTCATTCTCACGATGTGTCTTAATCGTGTTTTCAAATTGATTTTATTAAAAAACAACTGTATTTTTCCCATTTTCGGCCCCGTTAGAACCACCACAAGGTAATTTTATGTAGTCCTGTGAAGTTTTGTTGAAATCGGCTAAAAAATGTAGGAAATTCGATCCAACATATAAACGTTACAGACACACACACACAACCTGCGTTTTAAGATTCTATTTACTTTGGGTGGATGTGTTTTATTTTTCTCACCACAACTTTTTTCATTTTAGTTTCTTATATCAAATCACCTTTGTGTAAATGATTGGCAGAACAGTGATTAGCAAAAAACAAAAACCAAAAAACAAACTTTACAAAGAACAGGAAGTTTTGGATGTTCGTCCACTTCCTGAAGAGACACGGCACATAGAAGAAGGATAAAAAGATATCAAATCACAATATTCATATTTTATTTTAACATTTACCTATGTCCAAACCTCATTGATCTGTTCAAAGATGTTTATTTTTAAATTTTATTAACTGAAGAATTTTTTCAACTTAACCACAGCATTTCTAAGTAGCAAGGGTGAAATAGTAACAACTTTTTTCCTTAGTTTTTTTTAGTGGAGTGTTCTGGGGATGCTCTTGCAGAGTGAAATGTCAGCAAAAAAGAAGAGATTTTAAATATTTAAAAGATTTTCACAAATTCCACCTTAGAGACTTGTTAAAATGATTGTTCAGATTATACACATCTGGAATTCAACTTAAAAAGGTATATGACTCCAAATTTTAACCTCTGAATTTCAGAAGATATTCTATACTGATATCATATAAATAAAATATGAGCTTAAATATAAAAATACAAGCATAATATATTTATTGAAGTTAGACTGGTACATATAAGGACACGACAATGGAACTCTCATCAAGGATCAATCTAAATATCTATTCCATGATGGTTCACTGATTCCAAAGAAACAGGTTTTTATTGAATGTCTAGAATAATTGTCTCTATGTATATTTCTCTGTATATTGCTTTTTTCTCTCTCTGTTTTTCTCTCTATCCTTCTTCCTCTGTCTCTTCTAAATGTGTGTGTGTGTGTGTGTGTTTAACTGGTCCCTACAAGTAAAATCAAATTGTAGACTGAAACTTTTGTTTTCTGGTAACTCTGATGAAAGAGACAACAATCCTTTCTGATTCTATTTGCTGCATATGTGTATATAAGTGTATAAATATGTAAGACGAACAGAAAGTGTAGGTGGGAAAAAAGAAAGAGAGAAAAATAGGAACGTAAAGGGGAAATATTAGACAGAAAGAACAATAGGGAAGAAAGAAAGAAAAAAAAAGAAAGAAAGAAAATGGGAAAGTGGAAGAATTGTGAGAAAGAAAGAAAGAAAGAAAATGGGAAAGTGGAAGAGACGTAAGAAAGAAAGAAAGAAAATGGGAAAGTGGAAGAGATGTGAGAAAGAAAGAAAGAAAATGGGAAAGTGGAAGAGATGTGAGAAAGAAAGAAAGACAGAAAGAAAGAAAGAATGGAAGAAAATGAGAAAGTGGAAGAGATGTGAGAAAGAAAGAAAGAGAGAAAGAAAGAAAGAAAGAAAGAAAATGGGAAAGTGGAAGAGATGTGAGAAAGAAAGAAAGAAAGAAAATGGGAAAGTGGAAGAGATGTGAGAAAGAAAGAAAGAAAGAAAATGGGAAAGTGGAAGAGATGTGAGAAAGAAAGAAAGAAAGAAAGAAAGAAAGAAAGAAAATGGGAAAGTGGAAGAGATGTGAGAAAGAAAGAAAATGAGAAAGTGGAAGAGATGTGAGAAAGAAAGAAAGACAGAAAGAAAGAAAGAATGGAAGAAAATGAGAAAGTGGAAGAGATGTAAGAAAGAAAGAAAGACAGAAAAAAAGAAAGAAAGAAAGAAAGAAAGAAAATGGGAAAGTGGAAGAGATGTGAGAAAGAAAGAAAGAAAGAAAGAAAGAAAGAAAGAAAGAAAGAAAGAAAGGAAGAAAATGGGAAAGTGGAAGAGATGTGAGAAAGAAAGAAAGAAAGAAAATGGGAAAGTGGAAGAGATGTGAGAAAGAAAGAAAGAAAGAAAGAAAGAAAGAAAGAAAGAAAGAAAGAAAGAAAATGGGAAAGTGGAAGAGATGTGAGAAAGAAAGAAAGAAAGAAAGAAAGAAAATGGGAAAGTGGAAGAGATGTGAGAAAGAAAGAAAGACAGAAAGAAAGAAAGAATGGAAGAAAAAATGAGAAAATGGAAGTGGAAGATGATGAGAAGAAAAGAAAGAAAAGAAAGAAAATGGGAAAGTGGAAGAGATGTGAGAAAGAAAGAAAGAAAGAAAATGGGAAAGTGGAAGAGATGTGAGAAAGAAAGAAAGAAAGAAAATGGGAAAGTGGAAGAGATGTGAGAAAGAAAGAAAGAAAGAAAATGGGAAAGTGGAAGAGATGTGAGAAAGAAAGAAAGAAAGAAAATGGGAAAGTGGAAGAGATGTGAGAAAGAAAGAAAGACAGAAAGAAAGAAAGAATGGAAGAAAATGAGAAAGTGGAAGAGATGTGAGAAAGAAAGAAAGACAGAAAGAAAGAAAGAAAGAAAGAAAATGGGAAAGTAGAAGAGATGTGAGAAAGAAAGAAAGAAAGAAAGAAAATGGGAAAGTGGAAGAGATGTGAGAAAGAAAGAAAGAAAATGGGAAAGTGGAAGAGATGTGAGAAAGAAAGAAAGAAAGAAAGAAAGAAAATAGGAAAGTGGAAGAGATGTGAGAAAGAAAGAAAGAAAGAAAATGGGAAATAGAAAAGATCTGAGAAAGAAAGAAAGAAAGAAAGAAAGAAAGAAATGGGAAAGTTGCAGAAGGATATGAAGGAGAGGAATAGGGAGAATAGTATGATGCTGAAGGAAGAAAAGAAAAAGGTAAGAATGAAAGAAAGTAAAGTGAAAAATTGAAAGAATAAATAAATAATATGAGAGAAGTGATGGAGATGAAAGAAAGACAGAGAAAGACAATGATAGTAAGCAAAAGATTGAAAGACAGATAAGGGATGGAAAGACATAAAAATTTCAGTTATATTAAAATATTTTATGGAAAGATAGAGAAAAAAAATTAAAGAGAGGATGCAGTAGAAAATATTTATGCATTCCTTATTCTTTTTTTCAAATGAATTGATGTGGGGGGGGGAAACTGTTAAATAAAAACACAGGCAACCAACAGTGATTGGAAAGGATAAGGCAGAAATTGAGAAGATACAGGCAAAGGTTGAGAGAAAAGCCGGAATTCAGATAATACTGATAATCTTAGTTGTGAAGTTTCATGGATTTGTTTGACAAATTAAAACTGGAAGTTTGTTGACTTACATACAAAAAGTTAACAAATATTGTCATATATAAAAACCCACAGAAAATATCTTTCAACCTCAGAAATGATATAATATAATTAATACTTTTAATAATTAAAAAATTCAAAGACTAAATTTGCATAATAACATGACTTTCTATCTGTTGAAACTTTCTCACAAATGACACAATTGTTGTATAAATTTAAATTAATGTATCAAATTTCATAAATTTAAATTGTGTATCATAAATTTCATAAGTCTAAATGCTTTTAAACTTTTTTTTGCAGGTCAGGAACACTAGAATCAAGCAGACTTTGAAGTTTAAATATCTGGGAAGCGTCTTGACAGAGGACGGTAAGTGCGACACTGAGATCTGTAGGCGTATTGGGATGGCCAAGGACACATTCCAAAAGCTGGACAGAGTATTGTAAGACAGGAGGATTTCTTTGGTAACAAAGAAAAGAATACTGAGCTGTTACACTTATCCTTCTTTCCCGGCAGCGAATGTTGGACAATTTCCTCAAAGATGAAGAAGAGACTTGAGGTGATGGAGATGTGGTTCTACAGAAGGATGCTAAGGATATCATGGACTGAGAGTGTGAGCAACGATGAGGTCTTAGAGAGGATGTAAACAAGGAGGAGGCTTATACTTAACATCAGGAAGAGGCAGCTGAAGTTTCTGGGACACAATGAGGAAGGAGGGCCTGGAGAATCTGATACTCATGGGTTGAGTAGAGGGAAGGAGAGAAGGGAAAGCAAGTGTGCAACATACCTGGCAAGCTTGAGCAGGTGGATGACGGAACGTGGTTTGGGGAGGAAGCAGAAGGAAGGAACCTGCTGAGAGCTGCAAGGGATAGAGGGAGGTGGAAAACCATGATTGCCTATGTCCTGAAAGGACATGGCACATAAAAAAGAAAGAACTTGAATGCCATATGCCTAAAAGAAAAATTAAACACAAATTTTAAAATTATCACATTCCTTTCTGAATTTCTAAAATGAGTTATTTAAGAAAATTATCACATTCCTCTCTGAATTTCTGGTATGTGCAGTTATCATTATTTACATTAAAGAAAAGTGTACTGATATCTGTCCTCATATATAGCAGTGAATGCTGGACAGTCTTCTCAAAGATGAAGTAGAGATTTGAAGTATGGCTCTACAGAAAGCTACTGAGGGTACCATGGACTGAATATGTGAGCAACAATGAAGTTTTAGAGAAAATGGAAACTAAAAGGAAACTTAACATCAGGAAGAGACAGCTGAAATTTCTGGGATACATAATGAGGAAGGAGTGCTTGGAAAATCTGATACTCACAGGACAAATTGAAGGCAAGAGGGGCAGAGGAGAACAACAGCAACATACTTCATGAACTTGAGTAAATGGATGATGGAACAGGGTTTAGGAGAAATAATAAAAAGACAAAAATTATTAAAAGCTACAAAGGACAGGAAATTGTGGAGAGCCATGATCACCTATGTCTTGAGGGGACACAGCACATAAAGAAGAAGACAGTCAGACTAATGTACTCTCCATCCCTTTTTAGATGTCAGTCAATCCAATTAACCTTCTGGTAATTTTGAATTTATTCAATCCATTGGTAGATTATTCTCATTCCACTGTCCATATCTAGAGCATCATGTCATGAATTAAAATGCACTACTAGATTGGCAGCTAGGTCTCAGCATTTTACAGTTGAAATGGCTAGAAGTAACTGTAAGTTTTATGCTAACAATTTCTTCTCTTACACTTCTTGCCTTTAGAACTCTCTTCTAAAGCATCCTAGTCCTGGATATGACGATAAACTACATCTGGCAGTAAGGTCTCTGATTGGAAGATTCAAACCCTCCTTAACAGCTGATGTTCTCAGGTTTACTCTTAATGTGTAGCACCTGTTAGGGTCCCAGCTATGGGCAAGTAGTGAACCTCCAAATAAAAACAAAACACTGTGAAAGTATAAAAATACATTTTATAGTAAAGTTACCACCAATACATATTTATAGTAAAATTAGCAACAATATATATTTATAATAAAATTATCAACAATACATATTTATAGTAAAATTACCAACAATACATATTTATAGTAAAGTTACCACCAATACATATTTATAGTAAAATTATCAACAATACATATTTATAGTAAAATTATCAACAATACATATTTATAGTAAAGTTACCACCAATACATATTTATCGTAAAATTACCAACAATACATATTTATAGTAAAGTTACCACCAATACATATTTATAGTAAAATTATCAACAATACATATTTATAGTAAAATTATCAACAATACATATTTATAGTAAGATTATCAGCAATACATTTTTAAGACAAAATAACCTGCAATACATTTTATTTGTAGTTGAAGACATACAATTGCATTCAAAGTATTTAGATTTCAGCATTAAGTAACCCATACAGGTTGATATGCCATGAAACAAAATCACATAACCAACATGAAAGAACTCTTTCATGACATTAAGCCATATACCTTACAATTTCTTAAGAAATCAAACTGTATTTCAAAATATAACTTCAACAAAACTACAAGCAAAAAACATATCACCTCTTCTAGTAATTATGTCCACACAAATATGTATATGCACAAAAGCTGAGTATCATCTGCCATGTATTCAATTGTGAAAGCAGAATAACATATATTTTTATTGCTTTAAAGCTCCCCCCAAAAATGAAATTTTGGCATTAAATGACCCATAAGGAGTTAATATGCCATTAAATAAACAAAGAAACAAATCAAATTAAATCCAATAATTTTTGCTTTTCAAAAATTTAAATGCAAAGTCAATTGTTATCTTCTTCTTAATTACTGTTTTTTTATTGTTGTTCTCTCTCCTTAATAATGTTTTTTTTTTTCTCATATTCTCTCACACTCAGTAACACCTTACATCTATTGTCTTGCTTGGATTGAAATGATTAAAAAAAATGTTCACAAGACAATATTTTTTTTTTTAATTGAGTTCATTCCAAGCAAGAAAAATAGCTTAGAATATTAGTGTTGGTTCATGAATCTGGTGGTTTAGTAATTGTGAGTTCAATCCTTGGGCTGGGTAGTACAAACTCAGACTCAGTAGAAACAGGATGAGCAATAAGTGATTAGTACTGGTGGGCACAATGGCTGAAATATTGTGATAATAACAACAAAGATGAGGATATTAGTCCAATTGTAAATGATGTAAATTATCACATTCCTTTTTGATAATGGCAAGTGATGGTTAAAACTTATCAACAATTGTAATATACAATCTAAATATCTGTCACCTGATATGAAGACAAGAAAAAGAAAAACGTTAAAAAAATTATTAAAACAAAATTTATTTGTATTTTTTTTTTATTAAAACCAGTTTTTATGTATATATGTATGTATTTATGTTCGTGCGTGTGTGTTCATAATAGCTTTCAATGAATGAGGCATTTTCAGTTGGTTAAGAAATCACTTATGAGTTGTCTACCTTTAATGAAAATTAACATTCAATATGAGAATGAATTTTCAGCATTCCGAGAACCATTTCTTAGCTCTCCTAACATGGTAGTCAGAGAAAACTATATTCGTATATTCCTATATGATATATATTCCTATATTCTGCCATATTCCATTTTAAGAATGATATTTAAAGATTGAATTAACTTCTGCTAAGCACAGTTTAATCCAGTCTATAAATTAATTCAAACTAGTTTTAACCTGTGAAAAATTCAGTTTTTCTATTTGAATTTTCTTATGAATCTTAATTCTCAAGTTAATGACTGAGTAAGTTCATGGCAAGTTTTACAACAATAAAATATCTGTAGAAGTCCACCTATTGCATCAGTAAATATTTGAGCTTAACAGCTTTAACAAAATATTACAATAACTGTCATAGATAATTCATATTTATAATTCTGGTTGTTATTTTCAGCTCTGAGGAACTGACTCCCAAGAGAATATTTACTATTTACATTATCCGGACTATTGTCCTTGTTGTGTAGGAAACCAACCACCCCTCTTGAAGATGAACTTGTCTACAAACAAAGACGTTAAATAGTGGCATGTCAAAAGACAGACAGAGTCGGAGAAGTTCTTGGCTGAGCTAGTTATAGACTACTCAGGCGATTTCTGTATCTACTTACCAACCAAATAAACCCCTTTTTATTGTTATGTGTTATTTGGCGTTTGTCTTCATTAACCCCAAATCAACATCATAACAGTCCTCATCTTTGTTGCCATATTTATCACAACGTTTCGGCCGTTGTACACTCCAGCCTTTTTTTGAATGTTGAACTGAACCCTTTATTTCACTCATTGGGGTAGACTGTTCTAGTTCCATGTGCCATGTCTAATGGATGTCAGTTATCAGTTATCTCCTGTTAATTTCCCCCTGCCTTAACCAGATATTAGACTCACAACTCTTTGAGTCCTGTCACTGGATCTAACCAATGCCTTTATCCACTGTGCCATGTGTCCTTAAGTAGTGTACATAATACCTCATCTCAGAAATATAGACAGATACCTAGAGAATATTTCTCCGATCACTATAATCTTAACCTGTTCAAGGCTAGGGTTAACCGATCTCTTTCACTCTTATCCATACAAATTGATTCCTAAAATAACCCTCTACCTTGAGTGGCCCCTGGGCCTTGTAAAAGGTAAACTTTTCTGTGAAAAAAAAAAAAAGTGTGTTTAAATGAAAACATTTGAAATTAACAACTTTTTCTATTTCATTGAAACAGACATTAAACACTTCCATTTTCCCTTCTTTCTTTCTTTTATTTTTCCACAGAAACCAAGTTGTGTCTTTTCCTCACTTTACACACACACACACACACACACAAAATGGAATAGTCCATTATTTATGAGGTATTGGCAGGACATATTTTCAAATGATATCTTTATGTATCAGAGCTTTCCAAATGAATGTGTTACAAAACCTTAGTGTAATTAATCACCTCTTCTTTAAACTTTAATGGCTTATGGCCGCATCATGTTGAAACATTGGTTCCTGTATGATCATCATTTTTAAGCAATCTTAAACCTGGTCAGTAACTAGATGGGTGACTGCTTGTGAATACCAGATGCTGTATGCGTGTATGTGCAGTTGGTGTAATAATGGCTCAGAATTGTTAATTGGAGAGAGCTGACTTCCAAAGTTAAGCAACATCAAGCCTAGTCAGTACCTAGATAGGTGATCACTTGCAAATACCAGGCACTGTAAGATTGGATGTGCGGATGGTGTAATGGATAATAGCTCAGATTTGTTAACCGGAGAGTCATGTTCCAGCTAGGTTTGGTATATTCACTTACATAAAATACCCTTGGGAAAGGTATGAATCTACCTGTTCCCCCAGTTGTGGATTAATTAGTAAAATTTGTATTACTAAACCAATATTATCTTCAAAAATAAAATAAAATTGCATACAAAATATTTAGATTTCAGCATTAAATAACCCATAGTAGTGTTGATATGCTGCTAAAGAAAAACAAACAACCAACTTTAAACTTCAAATCATTACATACATTTCTGTTGAATTATTCCTTTTGGCAATCAAAACTTAAGCAATTCACCAAAGGTTTTATTTGTAAAAAGTGTGTCATCACAGCAAAATGTTGTGGAAATTCTGATATCAATTACTTTTTGATGGAGACAACAAGAGAGAAGTAAGCAATTACCCAAGTACTAATAAATCTACAAAGCTGTAAAGATAATCTTTAGAAGTTATTTACTTGATGGAAAAGGGGATATAGGTTCAATTCCTGTCACAGACACAATCTTTCTTTAATAGAACTATTCAATCTAGGCTTGTTGTTAATTTCACTGTTTAAGAAAATAAAAAAACCGGGATAGCAACTCAAATATGTGTACCCACTAAAAATAATGTTAATAGTAATAAGAAATATATATATATATATATATATATATATATATATATTAGTTAATATACAAAATATCCCATGTCAATAGCATGACTCTGAGTTTCATGCAAATCTCATGAAATTCAGAGTCATGCTATTCATGTGGGATATTATGTCTATTCACTAATATATACTTAATAGCTCTGTTGTATAACATTGAGCACGGTTTTTATAGCACCTGAGAAAAATATATATATGTATATGCAAGGATATGTTTTTTTTATCATATCTATCTATCTATCTATCTATCTATCTATCTATCAATTATGTGCCATGCATAATACATGCTTAGGTGATCATGTATCTTTTGATAGGCAGATTTTTTCCCGCAGTAGGTTGCCATTTCTTTCTGCGGTAGACCAGTTGCCATCCAAGCCTATAGGACCCAGTCTGTCCTGCTACTTACCCACAGATGGTGGGAGAGAAGAAAAGGATTCATACCTTTCCCAAGGGTATTAGCATGTGGGAAATATATATATATATATATATATAAAGATATGATAAAAACATATATATATTATGAAATGGCTTAAGTGTGGCAATTATTTAATATATTTTCTGTTTATGTTATTTTTATAGATATAATCTATTTAAGTAAATGCTCTGTTTTTAATTAAACGGTATTAAACAGCCTGAATGTTCGTGAAATTTCATAGAAAATGTGTGCTCTCAGACAGGAATCGAACCTGTAACCCTTATTAGAACCAACATATAGCCTGTCATACAGTTACTTCGCTGTGGCTGATTGGTAACAGCATGACAGGCTATATCGAATATATATATATATATATATGTATGTATGTATAACCTGACGTGCTGTTACCGTTTGACCACAGAGAAGCATCAGGTCCGAATTACTGTTTATAAACACACACACCAACGATTTTTCTCAATTAATCATTTCAAAATATACAGATAAAGCAGAGATTGAGAAGATACAGTCACAGTGGAGTAATAGAAAGCTGAGTTTGAATTCCAGTTGAGTTCATTATATTCACTGATGAGAAAGGTATGAATCAAACTTTTCTCCCCCCAGCTACGGGTAGAAGGACAGACTGAGTTCTATAGCCTTGAGTGGCAACTGGTCTAGGAGAAGGATAACTCTGAATTCAAAACCTGAGGAAATTTGTTTGGGGATCATGTGGCATGCTGTACACCAGCTCTCTGTGTTCGGCCCTTCCAAAAAGTGTGGTCGATTTTTTCACAAGACCTCACCACTATAATGAATTGATATGTGCCAGTAGTCTGGCTGTTCAGTAATAAGAATGAAGCTGCTGGGCCCTCATATGTCAAAAATGACAGGAGTGTCCAGTGGATATATATATATATATATATATATATATATATATATATATATATATATATAAATATATAAATTGCTGAGACCCCTGAAGAGTGAGCATACAAAACTCTGGAGTCACGATGCTGAAGGTAACATTAATCAGCTAAGTGACAAACTTTTACTTGTATTATATATATATATATATATATATATATATATATAAAATTAATTGATTTAAAATATGGTTTTTCCGCTATAAGAACACCGGATTATATATCTTACTGTTTTTCTTTTTTTTATATATATATATATATATATATATATATATATATATACATAGACACATATATGTATATATAGATAGAGAGAGAGAGAGAGACATATATCTGTATTTTTTCTTTCTCTCTCTCTCCATATATATATATATATATATATATATAAGATGTCACACATTATGAAATGGACAAAAGTCCGACAATTATTTGAAGACATTTTTATGTTTATACATTCTTATAAAAAAATGTATAAACATAAAATGTCTTAATATATATATATATATATATATATATATATATATATATAACAAAATTTTTAATTATTTGTTGCAGTTGGTTTGGCTGAATACTTTTGCATTGTAGACCATAATCTGACAGGATTATAAGAAGTGCCTTGAATTTGTGTTCAGTGTTTATATTTGGCACTTTTGTTTCTGGAGGTGACAAGTCAGTCTTCTCAAGAGGAATGTTGTAATATGAGTAATATAATTTGATGTTTTATTTCTTTTTATTATCAATAGGTACAATATCCCAAAGAACAAGAGAATTAGTATACCACATATTATTTTTTCATGTTTTTTTTTGTTTTTTTTTGTCTGGTGAGAAGTGTTGTTAGTAACCATAAGGTTGAGAATTTTGAATTTTTTGTTGTAAATCATGAATATAAGGCATTTTTATGGTTTTCAAGTTTTTTTAAGCCGATGGATTTTAATTTTTATTACTTTTTCCATTGTTATGTAATTGGAGTTCAACTGGTTTCAGTAAAATAAGTTAATAGTATTTTTGTTTTGATTTGGATTGGATTTATTATATATTTTGTCCTGATTTTTTTTCTATGTGTCATGTCCCTTCAAGACATGGCTGATCATGTACAGCTTTATTATATAAATAATCTTCCTTTATATAAAAATTACCAGAATTTGACATTTATTAAGGCCAGCAGAATTTTTGTCACAAATATGCTTAATTGAGCAGTAGAAAAATTCTATAAATTAATTTAATAAATGTTCAAACGATTTATCAAGAAATAAGTCATTTGAGTATTCATCTTCTGTGTGCTGTGTACCTTCAGGACATGGGCGGTCATGGCTCTCAAACAGCCCCCCATCCTTTGTGGGGGGTGAGCATAGCAGTATTTTTCCTTCTGACAAGCCTCCCCCATCCACCCCAGTTCCCCCATCCATTCACACAAACACATCAGGTAAGTGGCTCATTACCTTCCTCTATTTCTCTTGACCTCGATTGTCACTCTGAGGGTCAAGTTTATTTATTTAATGGAGGCTAATTCTTTGAAGGATATTGTTGTAGAGGGAGATATTAATTTAGCATAGTTGATAAGTTTTTTTCTGACAAGATCTTTTTAAGTTTCCACCTGATATCAAAAGACTTAGTAAACAAGCAGAGAAAAGGGATACTGGTATATTATTTATTTACCCACTACCCCACTTAGCAAGATGCGGCACAAGGCCGAGTTTTAAAGTGGGGTATCCAAGCCCGTAGGCTCAAGCAAAAATTCCCTATTGACCTCATAAAAAATGGAGTCAGTTCCATGAGATGAGATTTTGCCCTTCGGGCATAGCCTCATCTGGGGGATAGCCTCTGACATGTGTCAAAGTAAAGGGATCCTGGTATATGAGGCAAGTGTGTGTGTGTTGTTGATGCTCACACACACAAGTAATAATGAAACATACTTATTCTCTCTGCATTCCCTTCATATTGCCCTCATGAGACATAAGTTCCACTTAAGCTGCTTCTTCCCACAAACTGCTGCCTTGTGGAACTGACTCCCAAGAGGTTGCTTCCCCAATCACTACAATATTAACCTGTTCAAGTCTAGAGTGAACCATTATCTTCCACATATATCTACATAAGCTGTAACTCTTACCCTGTAACCCTCTACTTTGAGTGGCCCGCAGACCTTGTACAGGATGATCACCACTGTAAATAAAAAGATTAAAAAATATAAGTTTTGTAGAGAATCAAAGATGCTTAGCATCTTAACCTCCTCATTATCTCCTTGTTCTTCCCTCGACTTCAGCTCGCCCCACCCTATTTTTTAATCCTTCAGCCCAACTTAATTTTTTACCTAATGCAAAAAGAGATTTTATGGGTTTTTTTTAAGTCGTTCAGCTGGGTGGAAAATAGAGGAGTTGAGTGCCTTCTACATTTTATATAATTTTCTTAGACTGATAAAAAATCAATTTCAAAATGCACAGTCTAGTTTCCACTAAATGATTCCTTACAAAAAAAAATAGTTTGAAAGAAATCTGCAAATCATTTTAAAATTTGTGTAGCTCTGTTTTCTCATATCTTTATATATATATAATTTTTTTATAAAGCCATCTTTTAAGCTCTAGATTTAAAAGATAAAACAATTTCTAAGCTTTAAAATTACAAAAAAAAAACCAAGAATCTCCTCTTCCTGTATATATTTGCAATATGGTGGCTTAGATTCAACAGGTTTCTCAGAACCAATCTATTTATCATCTAGATAAACCAAAAAATTACAATGCTTATGTTTATATGTCTGAACCATTACATATGAAAGTAAATATGAGAATTGTGAAACTTTTAACATAACTTACTTTTTAATTAAAGTATATCAGCAACAAAGAAAACAGTGCTGAACTGTTATTTAATGCTGAACAATTTCCTCAAACTTGAAGCAACAGAAATGTGGTTCTACAGAAGGATGCTGAGAATACCATGGACTGAACATGTGAATAACAAGGATGTTTTAAGGATGATGGAAGCAAAAAGGAATCTTATACTTAGAATCAGGAAGATATAGTTGAAATTATCACATGACAAAAGAGAGTTTGAAGAATTTGGCACTCTACTGGCAACACTGGCAAGTCGCCCGGGGCACCATCAACGCCGAGGGCACCATCATGCTGTCATATCATGTGTTTGAGATCTTCCAAAACTAAAGCTTATAAAAATATACTTGCAGTCATCCATGACTCAAGACAGATTAATTTTTTTTGCTATTTTGTCAATAGAAAAGGTTCTTGTAAATAAGATAGTTGGAGAAAGTGCCATGAGATGATTTGCAGATCTAAAGGCTAAAAAATATGTTTTAGGTACAATAATAAATGTTTTCTTGAGCTTATATTAAGTTGTATATTGTAATAAACACATTATTCTACATTTTCAGTTTTTCTCTTTGTGAAAATTTTAAAAAATTATGCTAGTAAGGATGCCAAAGTTCAGCTTTCTTTGGGTGCCAGCAACTTAGGGCCTACACTGCTCATAGGATATATTGAAGGAGAACGAGAAGAAAGGATTAAATGTCAACTGCAAGAAGACAGAAAGCATGGTTGTTAGCAAAAGGATGAGTCTGAATTGCGAATTACAAGTCAGAAATACCAAAATCAAACAAATGTAGAAATTTAAATTTAAATATCTGGAATGTGTTTTAACAGAGGATGGAAAGTTTGACACTGAAAACCAAAGTTGTATTGGGATGGCTAAAGATGCTTTCCAAAAGCTAAGCAGAGTACTAAGAAACAGAAAAACATCACTAGAAACAAGGAAAAGAGTACTAAACTGTTAGATGATATCTGTTTTCCTTTATGTCAGTGACTGCTGGACAATCTCCTTAAAGATATGCTGAAGGATACCATGGACCGAACATGTGAGCAATGACAAAGTTTTTGAGAAAATGGAAACTAAAGGAAAATCATACTTAACTTCAGGAACAGAGAGTTGAAATTTCTAGGACACATAATGAGAAATGATGGTTTGGTAAATCTGATACTCATGGGACAGATAGAGGGCAAGAGGAACAGAGGAAAACAACATATAATATACTTAGTGAGCTTTAGTAAATGGATGGGAGAACTGGCTTCAGGAGAAATAACAAAAAGACAGTTTATTAAAAGCTACAAGTGACTGAAGTTGTGGAGAGCCATGATCGCCAAAGTCCTGAGGAGACAAGGCACAGGAAGGAGAAGCATAATCCCAAAAACTTCATTTCCGATATACTAAAATTTAAAACCAAATAAATAAATAAATAAATAAATAAATAAAATAAAATAATATATATATATATATATATATATATATGAAGAAAAAAATATATATGGAAAAAACAAACAAAAATCCTTATATACAATTATGCTATTTTAATGTTAACATGTCAAAGACGATGTTTCAGAAATAAACCGTTGTATTGATAATATTATAATTTATGAATATGTCCTGAAGATGGTTTATTAGACATGTTGTAAAACGTCCGACGTTGACATATTAACGTTAAAAACATAATTGTAAATGATTTTGTTTGTTTTTTTCCATATATTTTTTTCATACTGTCGGATTTATAGCCATATATTTGTATATATATATATATATATATATATATATTTGAGTCTGCTCTTATATCATGATTCAGTTCAATTAATTAAAAAAAACTAAGCTTTTATAACCTATCACCTTTTACATTATTCGGACTATTGTCCTCATCTTTGTCGCCATATTTATCACAACGTTTCGGCCGTTGTACGCTCCGGCCTTCTTCAGGTGGTTGGAATTATCAAACTGAACCCTTTATTTCGCTCACTGGGGTAGACCGTTCTAGTTCCACGTGCCATGTTTGATGAACGGACCAGTATTCCAATAGATAATCTGATGGAGATGTTGACTTTCTGTACACAAACAACACACTTCGGCGGAATGGGATCACACATATATCGACAGGATAAGGGCTTAGCAATGGGCTCACCATTATCACCAGCAATGGCGAATATATACATGGAATACTTTGAGGAAGTGGCATTAGAATCAGCAGCCCCCCAAAACTGGGATAGGCGGGTATAAGAGGAGGAGGACAACTACACTCAGAAAAAAGTCTGCCTGCCTTATGTGAAGGGGTTATCAGAGAAAACACAAAGGATCTGTGGTCCATATAACATCAGGACAACCTTCAAAAGCTTGATGACACTTTTGCAAATATCTCTCCCGAGTAAGACCCCCATAGAGGAGACTAAAAGACTGTGTGTACGCTATCAATTTCAATGCAGCTCCGGAAAGGAATATAAAGGAGAGACAGGCCGCCCCCTCAAGGTAAGGCTTCAAGAACACCAGAAACCTGTAAAATGAGGGAAGTAGAAAAAAATCAGGCATGGCTGACCACATATGGAGAGAGAAGGGAGATCACCGCCTCTCTGGGGATCAGGTTGGGATCATTGACAAGGGAACACCATTAGAAAATTTGTAAACTTATGAATCAGCACATATGCTAGGCCACAAAAATCTCCCTGAGCCGACCAAGCATAGAAATAAATACAATATGGGAACCAGTAATAAGGAGTGCCAGAGAAAAGCAATGATAACAACAAAGTTGCAATATGAGCTCTGGTAAAGACATGGAATGATAACAGCAAAATTGCAATATGAGTACTGGTAAAAATGGTTGCTGAAGATATTAGGTTTATTATACCCAGAAATTCATACCTCAAGGACAAATGGCACAGAGGATAAAGGCGTTGGTTAGATCCAGTGACAGGACACAAAGAGTGTGAGTTCAATACCCAGTTAAGGCAGTGGAGAACTTTCAGAGGGAAATTAGCAGGAGATAACTGATAACTGACATCCATCAAACATGGCATGTGGAACTAGAACAGTCTACCCCAGTGAGCGAAATAAAGGGTTCAGTTCGACATTCCAACCACCTGAAGAAGGCCGGAGCATACAACGGCCGAAACGTGATAAATATGGCGACAAAGATGAGGACAATAGTCTGAATAATGTAAATAATGTACATAATACCTCATCTCAGAAATATAGACAGACTCTATCACCTTTTTTTAACTAAGGTAATACATAAAGAAAACAATTTTATAATAGCTAATGCTTAGACATCATAATAAAAATTTAATTAAATTCTAAACTTAATTCTATATTTTTCTTACCATCTAAATAATATTATCATAAATTATAATTTGAATTATAAATATACACTATTTTTGTCAACATACCTTTCTCTTTATTTACATTATTTTATTTTCTGAAAACATAGTTACATTTTATTTTAATATATTTCATATGTAAAAAAGTAATTGATTTGTTTATTTTTTAAGTTTATTAATCACTAAAATTGATAAATCAACCACAGCATTTTTAAGCAGGACAGTTGGTAAAGGTAATAATTTTCTTTTCCTTAGTTTTTTCAGTTTTTTTGAAAATGTTTGTATAGAGTGACACATTAACAAGGAAATAAATGTTTTTAGATATTCAACTGATTTTCGCAAATTCCATCCGATATATATCTGGAAACCAAACAGAAAAACGTAAGAATGCTGGAAAAACTAAATAAAAATAAATTAAATTTTCCTTGCCTGTCATATTTAACAAATATATATATATATATATATATATATATATATATATATATATATATATATATGTGTGTGTGTAATAAATATATAATATATATATATATATATATATATATATATAAGTTTATTATGTATATATATATATATATATATATATATATATATATTATAAATATATTAAATATATTTTATGTTTATACATTATTTTATAGGTACAAATATTTAAGTAAATGCTCTGTTTATAATAAACAGGATTAACAACATTTCCCCATTGAATGTTCAACAAATTTCATTTGCCCTCTGGTAAATATGTGTCAGGCTGGTAAATGTTGTTAATACTCTTTATTATAAACAGAGCATTTAGTTAAATATTTGTATCTATATAAATAATGTATAAACATAAAATATATTAAAGTAATTGTCAGACTTATTCAATTTCATAATATATAATTACATATATATTTATATATAGCTTTATGTGTATATACATATATATATAAATATATATATAATTTTACCTATGGGACCTCATCTATATATGTATACATATTTCTCATTTTTTCAGTTTCTCAAATAAGTGGTATTTTAACATTGTTGTGTGTGAAGTAAGAATGATATGAATAGTATCATTATAGAAACAATTTTAATCTCCGTTTTACTTCACTCATATTTATTGCATTTACATCCTATACATTTTTCAGATATAAAACTAAACACTATAAATATATTTTAAACAAGAAATATTTTCATCAAAATATAATTTTTCAAAAATCAGCTTGTCTCTTGTGAAGAATGAATTTTAATTTCAGTTTCCAAAAAATCACACTATAATTCTCAAAATAAATTATTATCGTGTTTTAAAACTGAATTTTCAATTTTTTCTTTTTAATATCTGTGCATTAAAATTTTCGCGTGAAGGATAATCAATTATCGCGCAATCACGGGAAGATCACTTTTGTATTAAAATATGAGAGTTATCTCCCATGCGCCATGCTGATTTCTTTATGAGGTTGAAAAATTCTTTGCGATCTCAATTCTTTCGACTATGTAAAGTACCAATTTCTTCATTGTTGCAGATTTTTAAAATGAATAATAATCTTTGTATTAAAAGTAGAAATTTCAAAATATATTCATATATGAAATTTGTAGCATAAGATAACTCTCTTGCAGTATTTTCAAATTTTTAAATTGTTTTATAACCGATTGTGTATTTGCATTCATTAAAATTTGAATTTTTCTGTATTCAAACACTTATACGTGTTTGTTTTTACTTTTATGCAAAAGTTTTAAATTATCTATCTAATTCTAAATATCTATATTTAATTATAAAATTTTATAAAGATTATAAGCGGAAAAAATAAACGTGAAATTTGTTAAGTTTGGTCAAATTAAAAAAAAAAACAACAAAAATTGTCCAGCATTTTGATTGGGAATGTTGTAAAATATACCTTGCTTATAATCTTCAAGGAGAGAAAATGGAATTTGTTTCAGACTTTTGTGTACTTGAATAAACTGCAATAAAAATTAAACTGAGTGAAGAACATTTTAAATGGTAATTAAAACAATATAACTTAAATATAAGTATCCATTTTGTTAGTGTGACCTTGGGTACTAAAACACATTTCATAATAGACCCACCTTCAAATTGTTGATATATCAGTGAACGGACTAAATAAGATATTATCTGAATAAATAAATTAAAAAAAGATCTTAATTTTGTGGAATTTATCTGAAACACAGGCACACAAGACAATGAAAATAGTTCTATCTAAAAAGTAAAATCTGTTTCTGAACAAAAAAAATCAATTTTTATTTTTTTTTTTAAGGATAATCTTTAACTGAACAGATTTGCACAATTATCATAATCAAAATTTTTTTATGTTCAATGTCATGTTTCCTTCTCTTGAAATAAATTAAAAAAAAAAACCGAATTGCTTGAAAATGAAAGTTCTTCTGTTGCTCTTTGGATTCTGCAAATCTTATTGAAGGATCCCTTTTACGTGTTCAAGTCGAGTGCTATACACTTGAGTGATCATGTCTCTTTTGATTCATGATTGACTTGGCAGAAAAATTCCTACACTAGACTTATTGCCAACCAAGGTGAAGAGGCCCAGTCTGTCCTGCTGTTTAACCCATAGATGGGAGGAGAAGAGATGGCTTTATACCTTTCCTAAGAATATTCAATTTCAAGTGAATGTGACAAACCTAGCTAGAATTCAAACATTGATCTCCAATTCCTCATTCTGAACTGTTATCCACTATACCACCTGGACAATTTGTATTTGTTCAGCAATTAGAATGAATTAGAACTGTTTCATATCATTGCTTCTGTATATTCTTCAGTGGTATATCATCATACCATAGGCCACACTGTGAGACTTTCCATTATTTGTTTCATGTCATAATGAGAATTGTGATGAAAAGGAAGAAAGAACGCTATTTTGAAACACAAACTCTAACATGATAAAAAGTGAAATTGTGAAAATTTTTAGTAAATGCATTTGTACAGTATTTTCTTTATGATATTCTATATGACTCATCAACAGTTTTTTGTGATGTACATTATCAAATGTTTTTGCATATCCTATAAAAGATAGGTATACAACCTTTTACCTTTGTATTGTTCTTACTATTTGATAAATAAATGCTACAGCTCTGTGTTTTGTTGGATCTTTTAAACTATAGGTATAAGATGTGCTGGAGTAATATATATATATATATATATATATATATATATATATATATATATATATATATATATATATAATTACTAGGACACATTAAATTTAGTCGCTACACATGCTTGTAGACATCTTTGTTTTTTAAACAGAGAAATTGACATCTACCAGCTTGGGTTTTAGTGTCTTTGTTGTAACCTAGAAAGGGTTACTGAATGAGGAATAACCAAGACAGAGGTTGGAAATGAAATGGTATTCTTTATAACATCAACAAAATACAATACTCACCAGCAGCATGAAGTAGGTAAACCACTGCTAGTGGGAGACTACTTAAACAGCATATTACTCCCACTTACAATAGTTTCCAATGTATTTATGAGGACTGGGACATACTCATTAGTGTTCATACGTATGGTGTATAACAGTTTTTAATAAAGAGAATGTGTCCTTTGGCAGACTTTGAATCTGTATCACCTTTATATTAGGGAAACCAACGTATAGCCTAATGTTTTTTTAAGCTACTAAGGCACATAGGAGATTCATAGGGAAACAAGGCTCAATTGCACTTTTTCACCCTCATCAAGATTTTTTAAAGCCCATATCTGTTAACTTTATTTTCATATTCTAAGGAATTGATGTATTTTTCTTTATAACATGATTAATTTCTCACTAAGCATTATATTTACCATTATATTTAGTGGATACATGTGTTTGAGTAGACATTTCTGCTTTTTACATAGCCAGTACTCAGAATCAGGAAGAGATAGCTGAAGTTTCTTGAATATATGGGATATAAATGAAGGTTGGGCAAATACATAAGCAAAGGCAAAGTTTACTGTCTATAGTACCATTTTTATTATTGACTGTGGTTACAGTTGTTGTTAAAGTGGACGACTATCATCTTTAGTCCTTTTGTGTTATAAGAATTCATACGTGGTCATTGTGTTTTAGTTGAAAGGAATTCATTTGTTGAATTCATCCTTTCTTTGTTTTGTACATTCTTATGTGGTGATGAGTAGTTTCTGTTTATGAAGATATCGTAGGTGTTCTTTGATCGAATTGATATTCGATCGGTCAACATCAGACTACACACTAGGGCGTACGTCCTGTCAAACTCACAGCTGATGCATCTCCAATTATCGCGTTTCAAAGTGCCATACCAAAAAATCTCCCACTTTTGGTGCGCACATGGTTTTCTCTTTTTTATTTGACCTGACACATCCGTGTTTTCCATTTGGTTTTTTGGTGGATGTGTTGTTGTCGGTTGATTTTGCATGACGTTCACTGACCCACATAAGCTATGTCCGGGTTTTATCAGTTACTGAAGATAGGAACATTAGAAGGAAAGGAAAGGAAAAGAAGTATGTGTATGAGAGAAGAGAGAGAGATAGAGTTTTTCTTTGTCACTCTCTTAGTGGAAAGGAAAGTGTATATTTCAATTTGGTCTTACTACTATTATATATAATAAAAAATCAGTGCTTGGAAAACTTAACCATCATGAAGCATATCAAGGTCAAGAGAATGGGCTACCAATCTGATGAGATTGTTTGAATGGTTGTTGGAATGGGCTTGGCAAAAGACGAAACACTGATAAAGTCTACAAGGGATATGAAGCTGTGGAGAGCCATGATCGCACATGTACTGAAGGGACACAGCATATAGAAGAATTTAAGTGTTCAAGTGACATCTCTTGATAAGTTGTTTGAACATTTATTAATTTATTAATTTAGAGATTCTTTTTGTTTTGCTTATCTATTGAGAATATTTTCAACAAACATTCTGCTGGCCTTAATATATGTTAAATTCTAGTAACTTCTATATATTTTGATAGTGTCGTTGAGTTTTATATATATATATATACATATGGCTCTCCACACTTTTAGATCCTGTGTTGCAGTGCCTGGATGGTTTTTGTATCAAGGATTCCTTTTCCTTTGCTGACCGCGTACGAAAAATTGTCTTCTTCCGTAAGTTTATGTGCTCTTTCGATGTTTCTTCCTTGTATACTTGTGTCCCTTTGATGGAAACCATCGATATTTGTTATGACTATCTCTATCGCAGTTCATTAACTCCACCTACTTTTCCTGAGTCAATTTTTCGGGAATTGATGAGATTTGCAACGTCCTCTGTTGAATTCAGTTTCAACAATATTTATGGACCGACAGATCGACGGAGTCGCTATGGCATCGCCTTTGGGTCCGGCACTTGCTAACATATTTGGTGGCTTCAGGAAGAAAAGATACGAAGGAATCCACTTTGTCCTCAACTGTACTATCGGTATGTGGACGACACCTTTTGCTTATTTAACGGTGAAGTTGAGGCTGACCAGTTTCTTTCGTTCTTAAATGGTATCCATCCGCACTAAGGTTCACTATCGAAAAAGAGTCTAATCATCAATTTGCTTTTTTTGGATGTATTAGTACATCGTAACGGTAACAGGTTTTCTTACTTCCGTTTATAGAAAACCTACTTTGCAGGGTTATACACGCGTTGGGACTCTTTTGTCCCACTAAGCGCAAGATCAACATTATCAAAACCCTCCTCCACAGAGCATTAAAGATTTGTTCGAGCCTTTCCTGAACAACGAAATTAACTTTATTAAGGATACCCTATGTAATTTGGGTTATCCTCTTGATACTGTTAATTCAGTTATCCGGAGTAAAGTTGAAGAGTTCAGAAGTGCGATTTCTACACGGAGAAAAAAATGCCCTGTTTACCTTAGATTACCCTGATTGGCACAAAGTGTGAAAAATGGCCAAACAAATTTCATCAAAGGTCCGCTGCTGCTTTTTTCTCTGCTGAAGTTCGGATTATTTTTCAAACTCGGCCCATGTTTTTCGATCTGCGTGTAAAGACGTTCTCCTCCCCACCATATCAATTCAATTGTTTACAAATACGTTTGTAGTTGCGGAGCCAACTACATAGGGAGAACAACTCAGTGCTTAGACACTAGAATAAAGCAGCACGTTCCTACTAAAATTAGAAAACACACCTTGCCGTTAGGTGGACTCCAGAATAACACCTACAGTTCCGCCATATGCGAACATCTTTTAAATAGCAGAGATTGTGCCGCCAAATTTAGTGCTGACTGGTTCACCGTGTTGGCCCGGTCACACTCTGTATTTCACCTGAAGGTTCTGGAGGCGCTTACATCGGGTCCCACAAGTTTCTTTTGTGCAAACAACGTGAGTGTTTGTTGGGACTCGCTGTCATCTGCCTCTAGTTCCTTTCATATATATAAACATATATATATATATATATATATATATGTGTTTTTTTTTTTTTTTCCACCTATTCACATTGTACATTTCTCTGTTTTAATATTGAATCTCCCGTGGAAGCCTGATTTGAGCGGGAGCGTAAACCGTTTGCTTCCCACCCCCTTGTTGTCGAGTTTTTTTTTTTTATTATTTAATTTTGTTTTAATATGGCTTGTAATATTAAATTTTATACTTTTATTTCGATCATTAAATTTTGTACCTACAAAAAATATCTTTATATATATATATATATATATATATATATATATATATATATAGTTGGCACACGCTTGCATCATCCTTTCTCCTTATTCTCTTTCTCCTGACTTGTTACAGTGTCAGAGGTAGCTGTGATGGTCTAGCCTACTCCTGAATAGCTGTGTCATATAGGAGTGTGGGAGGTGGTCACAGCTGGCTGAGACAGGTCCTCCTGAAATATATATATATATATATATATATATATATATATATATATATATATAATACCAAATTGTAATCGACAGGATTATTTCAAAGAGTACTTTTAGTCCATATCAGAGCTCAGTGTATGATACAGAGCAAATTATAATAATAATTAGGAAAAAAACCTTAAAAATCCATTGTCAGTAATAAATTCATTTTGATGAATATAAATATATTCATCTCATCAGACTGACTACATTTTATGAAAATTTTTTTTATATTATTTAATGAAACGTGCATGTATATATATATATATATATATATATATATATATATATATATAGAGTTTGGTTAAAAAACAATAAAAGTTCATTTTTATGGATGTTTTTATATTTCAGATCATTTCCATGGTTTCTGGTACATATTTAAATATAAAACTGTTTAATACTTAAATACTTTTGGCTGTTGTTAGTCATTATCAAATATTTCTGGTTCTTATGCTCTGTTGGTTTCTTAATAATTCAGATATAGCATTTCTGTGTATTCATGTGACTGTTTGTGTTGTTGTTTTTTCCTTGTTTGTTTGGAGAATGCTTCTATAATAATAATAAGAAGAAGAAGAAGAAGAAGAAGAATTCAAACAACACATACATTGGTTTCACAACCAATACATAATCATGATGTTTAACATACAATTTGTCTGGGAACAGCAGCACAATTAGATCATGTATCACCAATCAACCCAAAGGAAAACACAAGAAATCCAACAATTCATAGCCAAGAGCACAAAGATGCTATATCACAGAAACTGTAAATAGATGACAAACAATATTAGAAGCATTAAGCATAAAAATCAAACAACATGGTGCCAATAGAATTATATCAAATTTAGGAACAAACTGGCTATATTTCACCAAGTCACATGAACAGATGGAAATGTTATATCTGAAAATGAAGAAACCAACATAAAACCCCCAAATCTTTGATATTAACAAACAATTGCTGAAAGTACTGAGATATTAGACAATTTATATCTCCAATAGTTACTGAAAACAGAAAAAAGGATTTGAGTTATAGAAAAAATAAGCAAGAGAATCTTTAGCATGAAACATTTAACAAAATGTGTATAAATGAAAAAACGCTGCCCAATATATATATATATATATATATATATATATCTCCAGTTAGAGCTTTATGTACAGGACAGAGCAAGAATATAATATAAAAGACTCAAACACTAATATTTCATGGTTATAATTTATTACATTGGAATTGTAATCACGATCCATTTCATCAGGCTTACAAATTTGTATGTCTGATAAATTAGATTGTGATTATGATTGCAATGTAATAAAATAAAACCATGAAATATTAGTGTCTGAACCTATTATATTATATATATATATATATATATATATATATATAATGGACTCTCCTGTCGGTTTTGATGTATGAGGATCTGACAGCTTACTTGATTCAGTTATGAAATTTTGTGTGATAATCTTAAGTGGCATTTAAGATCCGCTAGTGATTTACAAAGGAGGCCACATATGGAGCAAGTGTGAGATGAGATCACTGTTAGATTGGCTGACCTTTTATATCTTGCTGTTGCTTCTTGAAGATGCTGGGTCCACTAAAATACATTGATCTCTATTCTACCCACTCCAAGGCTAAGTGCTCAAGGGTGTTATGAGGTATATTGACAGCTGACAAGTTGCTCTTCAGCTTGTCTTTGTACCTTAGCCATGGGCATCCTACATTCCTGTAGTCCTGGTCTAACTGGCTGTACATTAGGATTTTGGGTATCCTGTCATCAGACATTCTCAAGACATGACCCATCCACCATAACTGAGACTGTATGATAAAAGTCTCGATTCCTCCAATATTACACCTGTAAAACAGGTCTACGTTAGATGTCCTATCTTGAAGGTTAACTCCACAGATTGCATGCAGAGAGCTTTTATGGAAAACATCTAGCTGCCATATATGGTACCTGTATGGAGTCCACGACTCTGAGCCAAACAAAAGGATGGCAAGTAAACCCGAATTTTCATATCCAGTCAAATACCCTGCTCATTCCACATTTCATATATATATATATGTATGTATATATATATATATATTTCTAATATGTATATGTCAGTGGCCAAGTGTATAGAATGGTAGCATTCTGACCATGAAACTCCTGTTCAAATCTTGCTGTGCCGGATTTGTCTTGAAGGTATGGCACCATAGGGAAGTGCCTGAAAACTATACCATATAATGAATGACCCATGTCTTTTGATTGAAACTGGATTGACAAAACTGTTCAGTTCCTTTCAATGATTCTACTCACTTGAAGGCACAAGAATGGTTGAGCATACCGGTCTTTTTTTACCGGTCATGGCAGGTCATGTTGTAACCAGCAACTGTAACTAAATTCATGCTAATAAAAAAAATCTGGGCCTTGCTTCATGTATAAAATATGCTTAATTTTTGGACTACTCTGGGCCTTGACATTTTTAGAAGCTTTATGCTAATAAACAATTGACTTATGGCATAAGTGGGCTCTGTGGATGTGGAACAAACACAAATGTGCCTGAGTAAGCATCTGCAAGAAGGATTGGCTAGCCACCATAGCAGACAAGCATATTCAGATACAAGCAGTCAGTCATTGCTATGAAAAAATGGATGATAACATTGATTCAGATTTTCATTTGATTGCAAATCATTTTGCTTCATGCCGTATCAATAAACCAAACAATTTTTTTTTCATTTCACTCATATTTTACATTTCTTTAAAAATAAGAACAATATGCTGGAAATTTTGCTTATTTTCTTGGCAAAGAATCAATAATAAAAAAATATGCCAATCATGACACTTTAAAAAAATACACTAGTATAAGACAGATGTCATCAAATGCAGCCTTTCTGAACAAAACTAAGTGGCCCTGATGATGTTGCATGACAAAAAACTAAATCTAGCTTTTGTCCAACCAGTATGATAAGCTATAAAGTGTGACATAGAAATCCAAAGATACCTTGAAATAGTGAAAAATGCCTTTCAGAAACTGAGCAAAGCATCAAAAAATAGGAAGATATCAAAAGCAAAGAAGAAAGTGTTAAACTGTGATGTAATATCTAATCTCCTATTTGGCAATGAATGTTGAACAATCTTCTCAGCCTTTAAGTGTCATAAATGTGATTCCACCAATGAATGTTGAGAATATCTTTGCCAGAGCATGTGAGTAACAAGTAAGTTTTAAGGAGAAGGGGAACTATAAGAAAACTGCTGCTAACAATCAGAAGGAGAAAGATGAAATTTCTGGAACCATATAACGAGGAAAGAAAGTTTGAAGAATTTAACACTCATGTGATATTGAAGGTAATGGAAACAGAGTGAAACAAATGTGTGACTGGGTGAATAGATAGAAGTGCTAGAAATAAGAATGGTCATAAAAAAAGCAAGAGCTATTTAGAGCAAAGACAGAAAGCTATGGAGAGCCATGATTGCATCCTTGAATTCATGGCATCAAGAAATTCTTAACAATCAGGGTTTTAAAGCTTTTGTTTGATCAAAATTCATCTCTTTTGGTCTAACCTTTTTGAAATATCTATAAAAATATGCATGAACGTCCAGAGAATTACAATATTACCCAATTGATATGCAGTGATCCAAACTGATGTCTACTTGTAAATTTAGAATGTTAATTTCACATCTTTTCCCTGGTCACAACGTAGACCCAGCTAAATGCAGAAATAAAACAAGAGATTTATTTATGTTGAAAACTGCTACAACATCTAAAATTGAAATGAAAACACTCAAAAAAAAAAAAAGAAAGAAAAAGACAGATATTTTATGGTTGATTCTAAATCAATAAATGCTTAGGTATTCAATGTTTAAATTAAAAGTTTGAGATAACTGATTGCAAGCTTAAGCAAACAAAAACTAAAAAAAAAAACAATATTAAAAAAAAATGTGCATAGCACATGAGAATAATAGATAAAAAGTAAATATTTAAAATGAAGTCGACAATAGAAAGAATGAAACCTATTAGCTATTATCATTGTGGGAGATGATCTCAAATTGAAAGCCTGAAAATTGATATCTATCAATCTATTTATTTATATGTATGCATGTCAAGGAAAACATGTAATTATTTCTCTCTCTCTCTCTCTCTCTCTCTATATATATATATATATATATATACACACACACACACATATATATATATTTGTGTGTATTTTATCCAGGAATGTGAAAGCTATGTAATTACCCGTAGGTATTATTTTTCAAAAGCTCAATTTTTGAAAAATAGAACAATTTGTGTTTCAACTTGGATCTTTTCAGAAAAATATCATTACAGAAATTGTAATTACCTTCCATCCTACATTTTTATGCAATTTGTCAGATATATATATATATATATATATATATATATATATATATATATATATATATTTTTAAAAAGCTTATAAATCAAGAAATATATTTTATTTCTCTTTATATTTTCAAATTATAAAAATATCAATCTTAAATTATTTGTATTTGTGCGTATATAAGTGTATAAATACATATACTCATATATATTTAAAATGCCTTGTAAATTAAGAAATATATTTTCTTTCTATTTTCAAATTATAAAAAATATATCAATCATACATTTTATAAATGTACATATATATATATATAATCATTTGTAATCCCATATATATATATATATATATATATATATATGTGTGTGTGTGCACAGTGTGTATTAGATATACACACACATTTATTTATAAAAAATATCATTGTTAAATTATGCGTGTATCAATGTACACTTACATAAAAACATTTGTAATCCAATTATATATATATATATATATATATATATATATATATATAAAGTTTGACTGAGAAGTTCATAGGCTGATCAAGATACTGTCATAGAATGTGATCAAATTATGTTTATTTTTCAATGTAGTTCCCCTTGAGATCCACAAACTTCTTGCATTGGTGTTGCAGTGTTTGTATCCCATTGGTGAAGAAGCTTTCATTTTGTTGGTCAAAAAAGTCTTCAGCGGCAGATATGGCATCATCATCACTGTGATATTGGTTCCCAACCAAGTGTTTTTTCATGTTGAGGATTAAGTAAGATGCAGATAAATCTGGAGAATAGGATGGGTGATCAACCAGTTCAATAGCCACAGAAATACACAGCAGTCACTGAAACCAAGGATTAGTGTGCTGGAGCATTGTCTTGACTCTTTTCATTAGTTTTATTGGGTGTTTGGTCTTGACAGCCTTTCCTAGCTGCCTCAGCAAGTTGGCATATTGCTTTCCATTAATTGTGTGGCTCTTTTGAAGATAGTAAACACAATACCTTTCACATCCCAAAAACCTGAAACAATCATCTTCCCTGAAGATGAAATGACTTTGGCCTTCTTTGCAGCAGGTGAGGAGAGGTGTTTCCACTGTTAGATTGTCTCTTGTCTCTGGCTCAAAGTGACAAGCCCAATACTCATCTTGGGTAAGAAAACATTAAAGGAAACCAGCTGGATCTATCTCAAACAATACCAGATGATGTGATCAGCTTGGTCAGGTATCAGAAGATGTGGCACCCACTGAATAGAAAGCTTTGCCATACCAATTTCAGTATGCAGAATATTCTCAACTCTCTTGTAGATATGCTAATAGCAATGGCTATTTGATTTATAATAAATCACCTGTCATCCATCACCATATGGTGACCATAATGTTTTCCTCAGTGGTGGCAATGTGAGGATGTCTATACCTGGGGGCATCTGCAAGACTTTCCTTTCCCTAAATTTAGCTACCCACTTTTGCACTCTTGATAAAGTTGGAGCTGTAACAACCATGTTAGCATGAATGTCCTTGAGGGCTAAACCCTTTTACTGCAGGTACTTGGTAGCACCATGATCCCAAATTGTGTCCATTTTCAAAAGAAGTTGCTACTACTTATTTTTTAAGTTTTCTTTGAACAGTAAGATATCAATTTACCTGGATAGAAACACTGCAGTTATTAATAAGAAGAGCTGAAATTGATGCATGCAGTATTTCACAGCTGAAGCATAACTCCTTTATACTCAGCCTATGAACTTTTCAGCCTACTCTCGTATATATCTATATCTATATATATATATATATATATATATATATATATATATATATATATATATATATGTATATGTATGTATAACTCACAAACCAACTACTTAAGTTGTTGCTTTTCAACTCCTTGTCTATATATACATATATAATGATTCCATCATGACACAGAAATTACTATGTTTCGAAAGTAGGGGTGTTTGTTATATGTCAAGCTTTTGGAGTCGTGTAAGGTTGGGTTGGGTTTTACTTTTGTCTGGCTACAACGGCTAATTTTATCAGGCTTTGTTGTTTTCTTTATTACTATCTGCTAAAACTCTAATTGATTGATGTTGTAGTTTAATCAAATCAGAGACCCACTGATAATGAAAAACTAACCCCAGATTACACCTTTATTTCAAAACTATAAATGAGTAAAACATTTTGTTGCTTAGTTGTTCCAAACATCACTTGAGAATGAAACAGTCATCCAACAGTGAAGGTTTAATACTGAAAATAACCTTGAATATGGATGACCAGTTTTGAAACATAGTAATTTCTGTGTTGCGATGGAATCATATTTTTAAAAAATAATTATAATTTAGGCTTTACTTCTGTAATGAGCACCATTTTTTAAAAATAAAACCAAAAATACTACAGAACTTTGGATCATCAATCTAACAGTTCCTTCGTATTATATCAATGCACACACACACATACACATATATATATATATATATATATATATATATCCAAGTCAGAGAAAGAAACACAAAAGCTTTTGTGTAGCAATTTCAACATGTTTTTGTTTTAATATCTAAAATAAAATAACAATATATAAAAACAAAAAGAAAAACTGTTTCTTTACCAACATGCTTCGTCCTCAAGGCAAATGTAAGGATTTTATTTTGCAACATTTATTTATAAACAGATGTAAATGCATTGGTAAAGAAATGTTTTCCTTTTGTCTTCATTCATATTGTCTTTATACGTATACATTTTATTTATATCTGAATTTTTACATACACACCCATAAATTTTGTATGTGTTGGCAAATGTGTGTGTGTGTGTGTGTGTGTGCGTGCGTGCGTGTATATATATATATATATATATATATATATATATGAGTGACTTATTTTATGATGTTTATTGTTTTTTTTTTTAAATGAACCCCGCCCTGGTAAGCAGAGTCATTTTTCTTGAAATTTTTACTTTTAGATTTACTTCAATATTTTCCAGTAAGCATTAGATATGTTTGGTATGACTCAAACTTCTAAATAACTGAACCCCACCAAAGTCCACACATGGTTTTAAAATAACAGTGCAATCAATCCTGGTTCAATTCTATTTTTTCTTCATCTATTGTTTATTTTAATCATTCCTCTCCTTAATGATACAGTAATCCACAGATGACATTGATTGATATCTACTGTTTATAATTGTTTTTCTTTTTTCATTTAATCCCTCCAAGTTGTATGTTTATCACTTTCACTCACTGTTAGAGACTGTTTTTATAAACAACAGTTTGAAATTACTATGTTAATTTTCATGGCTTTTTAGGCAAATTCTGAGATTTAACAATATCTATTTGATTTCAACATTCTTGAGCATTTAAAATTGACTTATATTTGAATAAATTATACTGTTCAGTTTTGGATGAGCATCAGAATTGGATCAACTGATTCTATAAGCCAGAATTTTCCAGACAGCTTGCATCATCATCATTGCTGTTTGATTTTGATGTCACACTGCAAATCAGTGTTATTTCTCTTTTTCAGTATAGCCACTCATTTCTGAGCATGTTCGTATAGTCAGATCTGTTTGTGTTTGTTGAAAACCCACTGTAATGGTCGCCGAAGGGACTGGTATGTGTTTTACCAAGCTTAGAGACTTTTCTACTTGGTATTAGAATGGTAGCAGTAGTAATGAGAATAATTTTTAATGTTCTGTAAAAATATAAAAAATAGACATTTATCACATACATACACATACATGTGCTTAGCCATAATTTATGTGAGTCAGTTACCACGTGACCCATTGGGGGTAAAGAAACTACCATTTGTTCTTTAGTTAATGCTGCAGTTGAAGAGGCAATACAATTTTATAGCGTATTTCCAAAATAAAAGGATTGAGACTAGTAGCCAATTACACTCTGTGGTTTATACTGTAATCATACTGAACAGACCTTAGTTACAATTTAAATGTATCTTGCCAGAGCCATATACAGTTTTGAATTAAGAGCTGTCTTTCTCCTAAGCAGAGTATTACGAGACCGGGAAGTGTTGTTGAAAACAAAGAAAAGAATACTGAACTGCTACATGATATCTGTCTTCATGTATGGCGGTAAATACTGGGCAATCTCCTCAAAGATGAAGAAGAGACTCGAAGCAACAGAAGTGTGGTTCTACAGAAAGATTCTAAGTATACCATTGGCCAAACATGTGAGGAACGACTCGGTTTTGGAGAGAATGTTAACAAAGAGGAAACTTATACTTAACATCAGGAAGAGGCAGCTGGAATTTCTGGGATATGTAATGAGAAAGGAGGGCTTAGAATATCTGATACTCACAGAATGGATAGAGGGAAAGAGAGACAGGGGAAAGCAATGCAGGACATACTTAACAGGCTTGAGTAAGTGGATAGTGGAACAGGGTCTGGGAGAAGTAACGGAAAAACAAAACTTATTAAGAGCTACAAGGGGCAGGAGGAGGTGGAGTGCCATGATCACATGTCCCGAAGGGACATGGCATATAAAAGAAGGTTTGAGAACACTGCTAGAGAGTCCAGTCTGTCCCACTATTTGACCCATAGCTGGCAGGAGAAGAGATTGATTCATACCTTTTCTAAGGGTATTTGTGCAAAAGTCATTGTAATGAACTCAACCAGAATTTGAACTTGGCTTGCTGATTTCTCTTACCATTACATCACTTGCACATCCACTGGCATCACACTTTTTAAGAATAGAATTTTTTATAAGTTTTGTGAGCCCAGACGAATACATAATTCAAAATGTACATGAAAAAAAATAATTCAATGGAAGATTTAGTTACCTAGTAAGATTAGCTTAGTTTTGGCATAAGGCCACAAGACTGAATCATCTAGTGAGGACTGAAATTACTAATCATCCAGACTATCTCACTAACCATTATTTCAGGCTGATGTGGCCAATGAAAGAATAACTTATTAATTACACTAAATTATCATGACAAATTTGGAAATACCCAGAATATAAGGATTTGAAAATGTATAATCTTTTGCAGTTTTCTTCTTGGACAGTATTCATACTAAGAATCATAAAAAGACAGACATTACTAAGAACTACAAAGGATAGGGAGTTGTGGAGAGCCATGATCGACTATGTCCTGAAGGAACTCGGCACATAGAAGATGAACACATCAGACGAAGAAAATTGTTTATCAAACCAGACTACAGCAGAACAGGTCAGGAAAAGTGTTAGATTGCTAAGGGGACAAAACTCTGTGATGCTTCAGTTTCTGAGCTTATTTTACTTTATGGTTTATTCAGGGCTTTGAACGTGGCATCTTCAGTTTATGAAGAGGAAAAAGCAGAAAATAGATGTGTATTTGATGTGCCCAAATTTGGTAAAAGTCAATATTCATGAAGCAAATTCACCGTTGATGGGTTGTAAATATGAGCACATTAACTGTACAAGGGCAACAGAAGATGGACTTTGACCTTCTTCAATTTAAGGGTCAAGAAAAAGGATTTCATTTGGCAAATGAGATCATCTGTAGCCAAGAAAAGAAAATAAAAGCAGAAAAGTGAGGGAATAACAGGAAAAGAAAGAAACTGAGGACTTACAAAAAATCTCTTGTATATCCTTGCAAGTTAGAAAACAAACAAAAAGTAACCAATTTATTTACATAATACAGAAAACAAGTAATGTTATAATATTAAATCATGGCTTATCTGTTGATGAATTTTTAT